>CM035408.1:128850547-129033047 GCA_020310875.1 Ceratopteris richardii
ACATAGAGAAAGAAAGAGAATGAAAGAGTACACACATCACTTACCAAGATGTGTGAGAGAGAGATGTGTGTGTAGGGAGAGGGAGAGAGAGAGAGAGAGAGAGAGAGAGATGTGTTTGTAGGGGGAGAGAGAGAGAAAGATATGTGTGTATGCATGTGGATATGTGTCCATGTGTGTATGTATTATGTGTGTATCTGTGTAAAAGTCAAAAACCATAATCCTAAAACCCTAACCCTAAAACATGTAAATGTGTGTATGTGTGTATGTATATGTGGTGTGTGTGTATGTGTATGTTCATGTATGCATGTGTGTGTATACATATGTGAATGTGTATATATATGTGCATGTGTATGTAATATGCATGTGTGTATGTATGTATGTGTGTGTACATGCATATGTGTGTGTATGTATGTATGCATATGCATGTGTGTATGCACATATGTGTGTGTATACATATGTGAATGTGTATGTATATGTGCATGTGTATGTATGTATGTGTGTGTACATGCAAATATGTGTGTATGTATGTATGCATATGCATGTGTGTACATATACATGTGTGTGTGTACATGTATGTATGTATATGTGTGTGTACATGTATCTATGTGAGTATGAGTATGCATATGTGTGTGTATGTACTATGCATGTGTTTATGTAATATGCATGTATGTATGTATATGTGTGTATGCATATGCATATGAGTATGCAATATGTATGTGTATGTATATGCATGTGTGTATGTAATATGTATGTGAGTGTGTATGTAATATGCATGTGTGTATGTAATATGTATGTGAGTATGTGTATGCATATGTCTATGTATGTATGTATGCATCTCTCTCTCTATCTCATTCTCTTTCTATTTCATATCTCTCTCTCTCTTTTGCTCTCTCTCTATCTCTCTCTTTCATCTCTCTCTCTTTCTCTCTCTCTCTCTCTCTCTCTCTCTCTCTCTCTCGCTCTTTATGTTTCTATATATCTCTCTCTTTCTTTCATCTCTCTCTCTATGTCATTCTATATCAATCAAAAACAAAACAATCACTTACCTTGATGTAATTGTTTGGAGCGTTGTCGTCAAAGTCCACATGAATGTTGTCCTCTGTCAAACTCCAAAGAACTCACGCCAAAAAGCTCCTGCAAAACTAAAGAGAAGAGAAATTAGAAAAGGGAAAACACAAAGAAAGAGAAAGGGTGATACAGTGTGTGCGATATTCACCAAAATATCAGATCTAGAGAAATAGAGAGGTGTGTGTAGAAAAAGAGAGAGAGAGAGAGCGAGAGAGAGAGGGAGAGAGAAAGAGAGAGATGTGTGTACACAATATGCTCAGAATGTAGTTCGCGTGCGCAAACTTGACAGTAGTAGACTTTGGTTCAAAACATGAGCAAATGTCGAATTTTTGCTCTAGGGTCCGATTAAAACCTTGCCTCGGTATAAGCGTCGATATAAGTGTCGGTATAAGCGTCGATATAAGTGTCGGTATAAGCGTCGATAATTTCCAATAAATTACCGATGCATATACCGACGCTCATACCGTTGGTATTCCATCCGTGGTTTTTCAAGCATTTTCAACGGTCATACCGACGCCAAGGCATGACCGTCGGTATGGACAACGTCGGTATGCCCCTCATATGTTGTAGTGATGGAAGTGTTCAAGGAGAAAAATTTATACGACAAAAGAACACAATATAATATCACATGTGAAAATCAAAGTAATTCATTCAAGGAGTTATTGAAAACATTATTTTTACAACTTGATAATTATGGTTCAAAAAATATGAATAACTATGTCTTTGCATACTTATCTTTGTTAGTTGCTAAAGGGATATTTGATATGCTGCAACTTGAATTCCTTACGATTGGACATACAAATGAGGATATTGATTCTTTATTTTGGTTACTTTTTAGAAAATCTTAGGAAAGAATCGATTTTCAATTTTGCACATCTAATGAGAATTTTCAATGAAAGTTGTAGCATGCATCTAACACCCTTTCTTATACACATAGTACCCAATTTTAAAAGTTTGGCGAAGGCTATTTAAATTATAGGGCTGGTCATCTTATTGGGCATTCAAAACCATTGCAAGTGGGATTCTACATGAGTGAAAGGATACCCTTGATGCAGTATAAACTCCATCCAAAAAATATTGATTGGTCATCTATAAATGCTATGAAATTATGGGAAAAAATGAAGCTCATATATCAAAGCTTCCTGAAGCTCCAAAATTATTACCACCTAGTGAGTATATGAATAATAACAAGAGGGTCATGAAAGGAATCCTAAGGCATGTCAATTGGTGGAAAATGCACCTAGAAGAGAAGGGGGGTAACCCAGATTATGGCCAATGTATTACTTTGGTACTTACTTATTAGAAAAAGCTTACGGAGGTTTTGAGATCTCAAATAATATGGAAGGATACTTTTTATCGTGATTTATGGCCAAAAAGTGGGTGCAAAGCATTTGGAGCTTCAAATCTAGTGCAAGATACTCCATTTGATAATGAAGATATGGATGAAAATGATATACACTATTGTGGGCCATTACATAATAAACAAACGAAAGAATTTGATCCTTGCCTTGATGTGAGAAAAGGAGATTTCTTCCTCATTGAACCATGTGATGTAGTGTACCCTATGGCTTTGCATGGTAGAAACTAATGTTAATCAAATTAGAGAATAAAAAATATGTCATACCATTTAGATACAATATTGGATATCAATTTCAAAAAAGGAAATCATCAGCAATGAAGAACTATATAGGGATCCTTGGACAAAATATTGGAGAGAAAATCAAATTGATCCTCAACCTTGGGAGAATACTTCTTCCATTCATTGGGCTTGGACACCAAAAGGTGGACACAAACCAAACAAAACCAAAATTGCAACACTTGTGATATCAATAGTAAAAGAAGGCCAAGGGAAAGGAAATGAAGTAATGGAACATTTGAGATACATCTCAAATGAAGAAGATTGCAATTCATAATTCTATTCTAATATCTTATATCATATTGATCATAGTAGACCATTATTGTTTTTAATGTATCCACAATACTATTTTTCAGAGCTATGTTATAATTTGGAAACAATTTTAAAGTTATTATTGTAATACTACACGATGAAGTTCAAATTCTTTGCAACACTCGTATCTCATCTTAACTGCCCAGATATTCGTAGTTCTCTTGGATCCAATATGTGGAATGTTGAAAGGTGGTAAATTCTCCAAAGTTTTGAACTTTTTATGCAAGAATTAATGTTCATTGAATGGATCTCCATTAATAGCAATGATTGTTACAAGTTGGATGTTTCTTGTTGGAAAATGTGGAGAGTTGAGTTCCTATATTTGGAAGAGTATGGAACCATATGTTTTCCTCTAATATTCCTATAAAAAATATTCACCAGATGTCCTTGTGAAGCATTGGTGATACACCTTTTGAATGCAAACATTAGTATTATGAGGAATAAGCCACCAAACCAATAGAATCACTATTGCTATTCTATCGTGTTGTTATATTTGATATGATGTTTTCTTTATGGTAATGGAAATTGTCTACTGTAATTTAGGAAATTTCTAGAAACAAACACTTTTGATAACATTCAATCAAATAGATTGTTAATCTTGTATTAAATTATTCAAGCATTTCTGAGCACCATAAGATTTCGACATCATCAAATCAAATGGATAATTAACCATGCATTAAATTTATCTAGGTGTTTCTAAACACCATATGTTTTTGAGATAATTGAATTTAAATGGATATTTATATATTTAATTATATTTTCCCATCATTAAATCAAATGATCCATTATTCATAGATTTTGAATTTTCTTGAAGTTGGTATGTTTTTATACATTGAAGACATTAATTCAAATTATTGGTATGGTTATATACATATATACATACACGTGCACGCATGCACACACACACACACACACACACACACACACACATATATATATATATATATATATATATATATATATATATATATATATATATATATATATATATATATATATATATATATATATATATATAATTTCTTCATTTATAATATCAATACTTAATATTTCCAAATCTTTTGAGTTTACTTGAAGTTGGTATGTTTTTAGAAGTTGAGGATATTAACTCAAATGATTGGTATGGTTATATACAAATGATTGGTATGTGTGTATGAATATCATTCTAAATTATTTATGCATTATATCAATATTTAATCTCTCTTCACTTTTAAGATAATAACATATAGTGGATGAATCATTACAAATACAGAGTGTGAAAACATAGAATTATCCCAAAATCATGAACAAGTTCCAATTCTCTTGAATAGGCCTTATATGGTTCAACACGTATCTTGCAATTGAAGTGAATAGATGCTTAAACTTCCCTTCATTCCATGAGTGCATTTTATCTCTTTCAAGTGGAGTTTGTGCCATTATTTCTTCCCCGTTCTTAGGAGATCCATGACAACATATGTTCATCTATCCAAGAATCTTAGATACAAGTTGTAACATAAGTCAAAGAAATGCATTTGCCTTGGATATGTCAAGATTGTCAATTTGGATATCTCTTATGGGATAGTGATGTCATTTTCAGTGAGTCTTAGATGTATAAAAAACCCATTAAGAGATTGAA
Organism: Ceratopteris richardii; assembly: GCA_020310875.1. NCBI lineage: Eukaryota > Viridiplantae > Streptophyta > Polypodiopsida > Polypodiales > Pteridaceae > Ceratopteris > Ceratopteris richardii. The sequence goes on from CM035408.1 coordinate 128,855,179, forward strand.
TTCAAAAGATTAGTGTTTTAGGATACTAGTCCTCCAATTCACATGCATATGAATGCAACATATAGGGCTATTCATGAGAATGTCCATTTAGATCATTCTAAAATGTTCTTGTTCAACAAATATTGAGGCATTCTACATTTGTCTCACATCCACTTGATTGGATTCAAGCAAAAACATGGTGTTGATTTCGAGGAAATCCTCTCCCTATTAGTCAAGATGAGTACACTATGCATGTTGATTGGATTCGCTACAATGGAGGACTTAGAGCTTGTCGAAACAGATGTGAAAACTACATTTGTGCATGGAGATCTTAGAGATGAGATCTATATGAAACAGCTAGAGGGTTATGTAGTTCTTGTGAAAGAAATTTTATTTTGTAAGTTGAAGAAGAGCTTATATGGACTTAAAGAATGCCCTAGACAATGGTACCAAAATTTGTATGCATTTATGAAAACTTAAAGCTACTCTTGAAGCAATTAGGATCCTTCTATCTACTTCTTATCATCTCATAAACCATGGAGATGATGTGTCACAAAGTCATTATAATATATGTGGGTAGTTATGGACTAATAAAGAATCTACTAATTTCTTGACATCCTTTCTATCGAAGCGGATTACAATATCTAGAACGCTTTCTAGTCCTTCCTATTAGTACCCAAATTTTGTATGCGTCCTTTCACGCTATTGCTTATGCGCTCTACGTTTTGCATAGGTTTTGAAAAGATTTTGTTTCAAAAATAATTTCTTACGCGTATAACATTTAAGAACGGGAGACATTCAGTTAGTAGCGATGAATAAAAAAAATAAAAGTGAAGTTCGAGCTCTCATGCTAACGCAAAAGCCCAATTTTTCCTTTGAGTGCTTTTTTCAGACTATGTAATCCTTTAGTAAGATTATCTTTGTTTTTGCATCTCTCGATCTCTCTTGTAACACTATCTCTGCTTTTCAATCTTTCTTTAGCAAGTTTTCCATGATGTTTAAATAATTTTGCTTAGAGAAATAAAGGAGCAAAACGCGGTCTAGCTTTCCTTCTTTCACCACATACGAGAAGCCAAACGTAACGTAACCAAATGTCAATTATGTGATTCAGAATCCAGTCAACGGAGTGCTTAGCGGAAATATTGGACACCTCGTAGGGTGGGGGGGGGGGGGACCAAAACGAAATACACCGTTCCTAGCGTAGACATCACAATGAATTTCAATGGACTGTGTAAACCATTTATGAAGTAAAATGAAACTTCATACTTTAAGCCCCACTTCTCAACCACTCTAAAGCGAACCAGGTATAGGACCCAAAGCTTATTAACTTTTAATTGAAGTTATGCCACCAAATATTGACATAATATCATGTGTATTAAGACATGTAGAAAACATAATAGTCTTAAGGCTAGTATAAAGATGAGGACATGGTCTTAACGCTATATATTGGCATTTTCAAGGCTAGTACAATGGATAATACTACGGGTGTGTGAGTGTATACGCAATCAATTAATACTAAACAGAAATGTGTGAAAATAATTAACTAATTGCATCACCAAATATCCTTCAGGAAACGCACATGCAGTGGCTCAAGGACGATATTAACGATAGCTTATGGGTTGATAGTGAGGTCATAGCCCTCGATTTCGTTGTCCAAAACTTAAAACCATAGAGGCAAGTCGAAAACGCCGTTTAGGAGGAAGTTGGCTGGGCGACGCCGGCTACGCTCAGCTGTGGATAACTCAGTTCAATCTTCTGCAGGGTCTGCGGTGAAACGTCGATGTCGTCGTCCACCATGAACTCATTGATCTGCTCGCGAGGTACACCTCGCTGATAGTAGAGAGAGACTTTGGGGCCTTGCCAGCTGCCGAGAGCAGTTGATGGGTCCAGTTGTCGCCCTTGCATGTCCACGAATACCAACCTCAGGGAGCCTGGTATTGAAAAGGGGTTTCCTGGTGCAGCGGATTCACTACTGAAAGGATCGTCCCCGGCGTTCGGAAGCGGAGTGGTAGCGAGACCAAGACGCACCATTGTCTTTGTCAGATCCAGCGATGCCCTCATACATTGCCTTTGCTCACAATTAGCGCATCGGACTCCAGAGGATCTTGCGAACACTTGAATCTCTCCTGCGAAATTCGGGATGCTTAGTGAGGTTTGTGAATCAGCGTCAGCCTTACCAATAAATACCCTAACTTGGAAGGGCCCATTGAAAGCTCGCTTCACAATCCTCTCGATCATGAGCACCCATCTGTGTAGGTAGTTCTCTGGTGGCTCGTACAGCTTCAATACATAGTCCAACATCTGCGGCGGGGTCCAGCGTTCCTTACGAGCTTGCAGGATCTCTGGATAAGAGTAGCCACAATCCGCATCCACGAGGCGCACATCGTCTGACGTAACGAACTGATTGGCGTCTTCCGCTGAGAATCGAAATGGCGTAAGGGGCGTCTTCGCATTGGCTTCGCTATCGGGCTCGTCTGTATATGTACCATCGCTGTTCAGCTGCAATGGCTTACTTGGAATCCAGGAATTCGGATAGCAGTACTGCCACAAAGCCACCAAGCGATCGACATTAGAATGGTGGAAAAAGAAGATGGGGTCAAAGGCTGCGATCTCTGGGTAAGTTAAATGACCACCAGGGCCCCCCAGAGTGCCATGCACGAAGTCGTGCACCAGCTCTAACGATGCATAGTGTCCAAACTGGCTTCCATCTCCATGCGTTTCCTCTGACCAGTAATGGTTGGAAAAGGGAAGCCATTGATTATGCTGGAAGACAGCATGAACCCCCTCCACCAGCGTAGTATTTGCGTTGCGCATTAGAGTAACGTTAAGTTTGTCGTTCTGAGTCTGGTAGCCAGCGTCGACATAGCGGACAGTTGGATAGCTCTGAGGGGTATAGGGGATGCCTTGAGAGGGCACGACATAGTTTGGCTTCGCCGTAGGATTGTATACGTCGGAAGAACCAAAGATCTTTCCCAAGCTAACAGGCAGCACAAAGGACTTAACCGGGTTCGGTATCGACGTTGCAGAGAAGGACTTCCATGAATATAGGAGGGAGACATCAGTGACGGTGAAAACCTCAGGAAGTCCGAGAACCCGGGTGCTCTGATTCGCCCAGTCCAAGTATGGAAAACGCAGATCGTCGGCTATATCGAGTACAGCTGCCTTCTCGTCTGCATCGCTGAGAGTCGTCGCGAACTGCTTCGCTTGTCGGATGATTGACTGCTCTATAAGCATCATGTATGGTCGATGCCAGGTCGGGAAGAGTGGAGAGCCATGCTGGCAGTATCCTCCCCACCAGTCGGGGTTCCTAGGATCCCAGCTGTCGTTCTCCACGCCGTCAAAAGGCTGATGTGGGAGGCCGTGGATTCCAGCAATCTGATAAAAAGACCATCTGTCGCTTGGGTCGAGGTCTTGCACAGCGGAGAAGGCAAGAAGGAAGGTATCACGTTTCATCTTCAGTTTGTTGAGGCGTTCTGTTGTCATCTCCTCACCTCCATTCATGAGCATGTGGGGATAGAAAAAATCAAGCACATTCTCCCGAACGACCGCCTTGGTAACATCTACGGCACCATTGCCGTCTTCCGATTCCGAAAGTACGTAGCGGTATACCAAAGAGTGCGTGTCGTAGTCATCGGGTTCCACAGCGGTAGTTCCAAGCGACGTGTTCACGGGCAGGAAGAGGGACTTCTGGGCATCCATTTCCCACGGAGTACAGAATAGAGAGGAATGAGTGTGTTGGAGAAGAAAACGAACTGAACTCCTAGAGATTTTCGTGTGGCGATGGCGGTGAGTAAGCTCGTCATGGCTAATGAGCTTTTATAGTGGAACGGAGCGCATGATTTCGTCAAATCTTCGATCCCCACGAGTTGTGAATTGTATCCCTCTCACACGGGATACAATTCAGAACTCGTGCTATAATGCAGTCCACGCAATAGCTGACTACAATTCAGAATACGTGCTGCAATGGCCTTTTTTTTAAAGAGGAAGTTAGGTCGAAGCCAATCTCTCCCCTTTACTTGAATTGATTGAAAAAACAATGGTACAACTTGAATTGATTGAAAAAACAATGGTACAAGTGAATCGCATGAGACCTCTATACACAAACAACGCCCTTCTGAAAAATCATAAGCCAGAGGGCATAAAGTGCTCCAAGGTTGCTTTCGTTCTGCATGTTCTTTTCTTCTTACTTACTTTACAGGAAGAGCTTTCGGCTCTTTCTGTCGAACTGATCTACGTATGCGATGTAAAATACATAGTGCTGGTGCGGAATCTCGACGGGCTCACTTTACGTTTGTTTGTTTGATACATGAAGTGAAGGATGTTTACATGCAGACTATAGTCTCTAGAATCTTGCGTCATGGCGTTCTTGGTTTGTGGGTGCTGGTTGGCGAAAATTGAGACAGCCTTCTGTGCAAAGGTATACCCTTCCGTGCACGCAAAAGCATCCACGTGTCTGAGGGCAGGTAAGAGTTCCCAACTTCCCATTGGCTACTTGAATGCTCAAAGCTAAACCTGAAGAACATAAGTCATTTATCTCTCCACAATACATCATGCTCGTTCAAGCCCGTGTAGTCTAATGGTTTGACGCCTTGAGTCTCTGACAGGAAGTCCTTAGTTCAAGTCTTGGTTGAATATATCTCTGAGTTCCTCAAAGATGGGTGCCACTATCTTACGAGGTTGGGTGTGTGAGGTTGTTTCCAATTCATTATACTCTCAAAAAAAAACACCATGCTCGAAATCCATTGGCATATGGTAGGGATGGCAAAGCGAAATGAGGAAAAGATTGTCCAAACGTTGTGAAACTAAAAGACTTCTGTATAATTTCTATCTTTGAAATCACACACACGAGAAACATCTCCAAGTCCCACGGGAAATTATTCCAGATTTATTGAGATGTCGAAAGGATGGAAGGTAATCGGTAATCGGATGGATAGTCAAGCTGTGAACAAACTAAGGAGGACACAAGTATTGGCGTTCTTGCACAATGTTTCACTTTCACAATGTGGGGATCTGAATCTGAAAAAAATATATAACATATTAGCTGAGAGGCCCATTCAACATAGCTTGTAGACATCTGTTGGGAGCATTTATCCCTTGAACCTGGGTAGAAACTTGGTGATGGGGATATGGTATTGCTTTTAGAATGGTTCCTAATAGGTTTTCGAGGCATTAGACTGGCAATCAGGCATTTCAATCAAATTTTGGGTGTAGATTAAGCAGCATGGACTTCTTCAATCAGTATAACAACAAGAACGAGATTCATGAAATAATCTGTAATAGAGTTCAAATAAAAAGCAACCCTGGTACTAACTATGTTTTTTTTCTTAAGGACATTAGAATATGAATCGCCTTGTTCTCAGACTCTCATCAACATCAGAAATCGATCGGCGAAAATCTGTGGTGTTTTGTGGATGTGTAAGAGTTTCCATCGGGGTGCTCATCTATTTTGCTCTTGCGCAAGGAATGATCTCATTTGGAGGAGAGGTTGTGCTCATTTCAGACTTTCGAGTCCATTCCTTAATCTGTGTTTCCTATGGAGTGTGATTAGAAGAGAAGCCACCTGGAAAATTTGGCTAACTTCGATTGCTCGAGGCAAAAATGAATCATAGAGTATTCGCTCGAACTTTTACCTAGACGAATTAAGAATTACAAGAGTTCTGCACCTTCAAACATGGTAGGGTCTTCGTGATTCAAAACATGAAGGGGATCAGAACACCATCAACCTTCTTAGCTCAACTATGTTATGTTCCTTGATCCCCAATCGGCTTCCCCCCATGTTGGGGACGTTGGGTCTAGTGTTTGCTTCTTGGTTGAGATTTTTGTATATTCTCTTTTGTTAATACAATCGAAGTCAGTTAAAAAAAAAAGATGAGATATTGATTTTTTCTGCAGATTAGGCTTGCTGATTGGGCCTTTGCCCCATGGGTTGGTGGCACATGTTTGACCCCTCCAAGCAGCTATGGATGCCACTGAGCATGCATGTTGGAATGAAAATGCCTTCATGCAGTTCAAAAATTATGGTGGTCTTTAGGTACTTCAAACTTATGACTTTGTCTAGCCTTATAATTGTTCGTCACCCAATTTTACCATAGCGGGCCTTCAGACTCTATACCGTGGTAGTTTTAGACATTTAACCCTCGCTTTGTTGGCTATGAGGGAGCATTAGGTACTTTGTTAATTCAAGCTTACCATTCAGACTTTGTTAATCTCAATGATCAAAATTTCTTTATAAAAAAATCATATAGAGATTGAACGATCTCATAGTGATGAAAGGAGAAGGAATATGTAGACAATTGTTTTTCCTCTTTCCGTTATTGAAATTTAGCAACATGGAATTCAAATAATAAGAACGAAACAAGGCTACAATAGGAACTATTTTTAACTCTATAACGAAAAAACATGATATAAAAGGGAATCTTAAGAAGCCTTCGAAGTTTATGTTGGTTGTCTTATCCAATGGAAACGAGGGATCAAACCATCTCATATGGAAGAAGCACTTATCTCATGAAAAGTCAATGGAAGATATAAGAGGTGATAGTACATAAAAAATCTCGACCTCTCGTGACTGTACTTTCCACCTTATAGATCTACGTAAAATACCCCATCACTTCTTCATCGGTGGTATGATGCATCTTATTATAAAGTGATCTTTACTCAAGTAAAAGACAAGTCGATATTCGATTTTTAGGCAAGTTTAATTAGCCTAGTGGTTAATTCTAAAAAGTGAGAACATAGTGGTTAACTCTTAACTATAGATAGTTAGTACATATTACTCATGTTCACTAAAATTTACTAAGGAAATTGTCCACATAAGGATAGTTTTAATGTTAGAGCTTTAGTTAGCTCTAGAAGCTACTTCCACTTAAGAAGACTATATAATAGATACTTGAGAGGTGAATTGAACCTTTTCTCGATGATATTCTCTTGTTATTACAATGATATCCGATATATATATATATATATATATATATATATATATATATATATATATATATATATATATATATATATATATATATATATATATATATATTCTAGGTCCTATATAAAATATGGTGTATAAAGTATAGAGATAGAAGATGCATGATTTAGAGAACTGTAGAGAATCTAGGACTCAATTCTAAGTGGTCCTCCTTGGCTTCGCTCCCCTACACATACTAATTTGTGGTGACTTCAACATGGTGGAGGACCTTGCGGACATATGGAACAACAAGGGCCGGGTCATCGATAATCGTGAGAAAGAAACTTGGAACAAAACCATACTACACTTGGATCTAGTGGAATTCAAAGAATCAAAAGGCTTTTCGTGGTCAAATCTCCAAGCTAGTGAGGACTTGAGGAAAGCTAGACTGGATAGAAGCTACATTGCTTAGAACATTACTAATCAGTGGGGCCATCCTTCCCTCTCGCAACGCATCGATGTAGCCATTCTTATCACTACCCGATCACTATCGCTTTCCAACCTCTCACCAAAACCCATAAGGCTCCTTGGTTTTAGGCCCAGTGGACTTCCTTGTCTTTCCTCTCTGTCCATCAAGAAATTACTGAAGTGTGGAAGGAGTTGTTCACCTCTTGCTCGTCCCCAGCCAAGAGCTCGAGATGTGAGATCGATAACTTGTAGTAGATCATGATAAGAACCACGAAGATGGTCTAGACTATTCCGCAGGCAAGTAGAGAAGCTCTATATCATAGACTCTAGAGACTTAAGGGGGAAGTGAACAGAGGAAAAGCTCAATCCCAGAAGAGTCTACAAAAAATCAGATTACTGCTAAGATATGAGAAAGAAATACAAAGAAAAAATTTGCAAATATTCTGTAAGGAGTGGTGGGCTAGCAAAGCCAACAAACCCACCAAAGATATGTGCAACATTCTTAAAACAAAACAAAACAGAGAATCAATCCCCCTATTGCTAGACTCAAATGGTGATGTATGCAATACAAAAGAAGAAAAGTTTGGAATCATTGAAGAGCACTTTACGAGACTCTTAGGGATCTCGACCCCCCTCTCCCATCATAGAGGGGACTGCATGTTAGCCATCTCTAGGGTATCCTCTCATAGGATCCCACACAACCTTCGTTCCCGGCTTGATGCTCGTATCTTGGAAGCAGAAATCATTGAAGTCATTGATGCCCTCCCTAGTGGGATAAGCTCGGGGCTGAATAGGCTCACTAATGAGTTCTTTAAGTCCTTCAAGTTGGTGATTTCCACCCCTCTCTGTTTGGTCTACCAAGAGGCGCTCGAGTTTGGTGTACTTCCGACTACTCTCAACAATGGCATCATCAAGCTAATCCACAAAAAAATGGGAAAAGAACATAATTGATAACTGGCGTCCAATTATGATGCTTCAAATATGATATAAGATCAATGCCAAAGTCATAGCCAACAAAATTTCTAGCCATATGAGAGCATGGTTAAGCGAGGACCAAAAATGTTTTGTCAAAGGCAAGTCAATATTGGAAGCCATTATAGATATTTGGGAAGGTCTCGACTTCGCAAATGAGTCAAGACAAGATGTGGTTTTCCTCAAGATCGACTTTGATAAAGCTTAAAAAAGGCTGGAATGGGACTATATTCTGTAGTCACTTAAAGATCTCAAATGTAGTCAGAAATTCACCAAGATGATATCGACCCTTCTAGGAAACGTGTGCCAAATTTTGAAGGTGATCAAACTAAAAAGATCAATTTGACAAGGGAGTTTGTTGGATCCCCTTCTCTTTGCCATTGCAATGGAAGGGCTTAGCCGACTAGTGGAATAACAAGTGGAAGCATGTAATATCAAAGGCCTCTGCTTGCCCCGTAACCATGGCTAGATCACCATGAGTCTTTTCGCCGATGATATGAACCCAATTTTCCACAATGATAGTACCAGGCTGGAGATGTTTTGGAGGTACCTAGTACTTTCTATGAAGGCTCTGGATCCAAAATCAACCACTTAAAGGCCGCTTTCAGAGTTATTGTTGGGATCCAATCCAACCTTCTTTCTTATGATGGCTATCAAAACATTCCTCGAGGCCAAATTTTCTGATTTCTTGGGATTCCCTTGTGCTTTGGTATCTCGTTGGAGTAGTGGTGGAATTGGGTCCTGGCCACACTCGAAAGCAAGTTAAACTATTGGAGAGGTATGCAAATCAATCTCGTTGGTCGTGCAATGGTTATCAACACGTTCCTCATTTCGTCCACCATTTACTTCCTCTCTGGTTGGAGATCGAAACAGCAAGAGCTATCCAAACTGGAAAGTATTTGTAGAAACTCCCTTTGAATGGGCGACCACAATAGGAGGGGGTGCCTAAAATCAAGTGGTCCATGTGCACTAGCCAAATGGATAGTGGGGGCCTTGGCATTTTAGACATTGGGTGCCTGGCTAACAAACTTGTGGCAAAATGGATGATTAAGGCATGGTGCAATGGGGAGGCCTTGTGGGCCAAGTTGATCTTCAGAAACCAGAATGCATTGAATTTTGTGGGATTTTCCAATTGGAAGAGTCTTCACATTCTGACCCTTTTGTTTTCCTGGATCCCAATTTTCCCGAAAAGCTCTAATCTTGTGTGATCCCTATGCAAAAGTTGGAATAAAGTCAAAATCTTCATAAGAATCAGTGAAGATTGGAAGTGGGTGGCCTATATCTGACAAAATGACTCTATCTGGCTTCTGATCCATGGCATGTGGGATGTAGAATCTTGGAACATTCAAAACGCCAAGAGGCTATGGAACAAAGGCTTCAAAAAATGGAAACATCTCTGGAAGCAAGACACCAACGAGTGGATCAACTTCAAGGATACCTATTGTCAACATTACCTATGAAGAATGGAATACCTTACAAAGCAGACATCTTGCTTGGGACTGCTCTAAAGTTCATCTTCTCATGGGGCACAACCCACCATGCCCACTTGGTCTCAGATGGCACAATGGTAATTGCCTCACAAAAATCCTGAACATCAAAGAAATCATTGATTATCAGTTCAAACTCAATAAGAAGTGGTACTTGTCATGGACGGGGCTGCGGTGGGATATGAAGTTCATGGATATCTAGCACCCTCTCATAGAAATCAAAAAGTGTGTCCTCTTATGGAAAATTCTTTATCAAGGAATTTGATTTCCCCTTAAGGCTTGAACCTTGTGTGCTCATTGTGGAAGAGTTGGAACAAGTTCAAATAGCTTATGAGAGTCAGAGAAGATTGGAAATGGGTAGCCGACATCAGGCAAAATGACTCAATCTTGTTTCTAATCTCGGGCATCAGGGGTGTGTCCTCATGGAACCTTCAGCATGCCAAGAGGCTCTAGAACAAGGATTTTAGACATTGGAAGCACCTTTGAAAACAAGAAACTTGCAAGTGGATCAGTTTTGAGGACATAGACCCTGAAATAAGAGTGAACTATGAAGAATGGACTCTCCTTCAGAGGAGATGCCTCACTTGGGAACGTTCAAAAACTAGACTCCTCATTGGATGATATCCATCATGCCACAAGGGTCTTATGCGGTACAATGGTAATAAATTGTTTAAAATTCCTAGAATCAAGGTGAACTCCGACTACCATATCACTCTTAACAAGAAATGGTGCCTGACTTGGACAAGGCTGTAATGGGATCTGAAGTTCATGTCTCTTTGGCATCCCCTCATTGAGATCAAGAAATCCGTGCTCATGTGGCAAATTTCTCAAGTGTGGCATCTGAACCAACCTAAAGGCTAACAAGATCTGTGGGGGTCCACCGTGGTACTAGCGATGCCATGGTAGCAGCAAGGACTAGGGCCACATCTTCTTCGTTTGCCCCAAGTCTATATGGTATGGTAGACCACTATAAATATTTTGAGACTGTAGACATAAATCATCTGGAAGCCAACACTCCTTGGAGAAGCGATCGGTTTCTCAGTGGCACTATACAATGCTATAAGAGGGGAAACCCTCTAGATGAATTGGATGGAGCAGTGCACTATACAATGCTATAAGAGGGGAAACCCTCTAGATGAATTGGATGGAGCTGAAAACCAAATGGGCCCCACATGAGGGGGATGCAAGGGTTGTTAAACTCCTTTGTAACTCTCTCTAGACTGGCAACCTCTACACTTGCTTTGTGGGATTTGGCGGGTCCCATGGGCACTAGTCCCATTCACTTGGAACCTGTTCTTTTTTCTTTAATTAAAGTCCGACAGGCGAAGGCCAAACTTCATTTTGAAAAAAAAAACTTTTAAATAATCCTTCCAAAGAAATGCTCAATCAAGAATTTAGCATTGTGGGAAGGTAACTTTTGAGTAGAATCCATGATGAGAGCTTCCAACCATAGTTAACAAAGAAATTCATGGAGTGACAAGACTTTATAAATAGTCACTGGAAGTCCAAATTCTTTACGTAACTATGGCTGATACGAATATAAAAGCAATGAAATGGTCTATTGAATAAGCAATCTATGATACGAACCTAATATGTTCTCATCCAGAAGGAGAGAGATACCAAATTCACACAAATAGTAAAAAGTACCATTTGGTATTGAACTAAAAACCTTATGTTGAAGATAGTTAAAAAAAAATCAGATATGTTAAACCTGCCATCTGAGGAAGCCAAACTTTGGGTACATAAACGGAGGCTCAAACATTTTTTATCTTTGTGCTAAGAAATGTTTGAGTTACATCTTAACGTTTGGAAATTATTAGCATATCTTAAAGAGAAGGTTTTATGTTCTTATTATAAGAACACAAGAAATAAGACTCATGAGTACACCTTGAAGTCAAATGGTGAAAACTTAGAAGGATAAGAGATTTATCTAAGTTTGAGGGCTAGAGAAGTATGCAAAGAACACAACGAAGAAGAAACATATTGGAGCATAACATTGATTGTGTTACTAAGTGAATGTAAAAAAGATAAGTATCCCATTAAGATTATAGGTGTATATTCACATGAGGGGGAAGAACCTTTTAAAGAAAGAAAAGAGTGTCCAACCATCCTAAGTGTGTACAATCACATCACTACAATATGTTAATCCATACAATTCCCTATTTAACCTATATTATTTTTATTTTCATGCCATTTGTACACAAAAATAAGGGGCTCAGATTCATACATCTTTTCATGCAAAGCAACATTTAGAAATTTAATTTTGATGTCTAACTAATGTACATTCCAACCATTATAAGTTGTAAATGCACAAATAGTATGAATGGCTGCCATGCCACACTTAGGGGGAAAAGGTATCATTCACATTGATGCCCTTCTCTTGAGCATACGTTTTCAAAACAAGCCTCAAATTTTACCGATCATTATTACCATCAGGCTTGCATTTCAACCAACAGATGTGTTTATTGCCAATGCCGTTTTGCCTAGCAAACATTGCATACGGTTTAATGACCATTCCTCATAATATCATCATATTTTGATTGCATAGAACCAAATTCAGTTTTCTAGTTATGTGCTCCATTAAAAGAGAGAGTCTCATTTGCATCGAAAGACTAGAAACAACCATTGCATAATGCTCTCAGGTAAAAGAAGCACTATGAGAGCCCGCATAGTGTACAATATGATAAAGGTGCATCTAACTTGCTATGTATCAAAGTGGGTACCAACCATTTTAACATAGTGTTAGCAAAATATTCAATGTCAACTTTTGCATCAATAAGTGCACCATGTATATTAGCATATAAAATAGAGTGATTCATCTCATCATTGGAGACCTATATAGGATGATAAATCACCTCACTACAAGAATAAACTTCGCTACCCACCAATGAACAAAGACATCAAAGTGCCATACAAAAATGCAGGTAGTGCATTGATTGAGCACTTGTCTCGAGGGTGGGAGACATGGGTTCAAACCCCACTATCGAGACTCTTCTCCATGGATGTGTGGATGAATAATGGCCTCTAGGGTGCTTCACACATTCACCTTCATGCACTTGGCCTTCGGGTCTATTGTCAACTTTGGGATTTAGGAACCTCTATATCAGGCCTTCAGGTTAGTCAATTCCATCTTCTCATTGGGCCTTAGGGCCATCCCTTTCGAAGATCTACCCTAGTGGGTCTTTGGAGCTCTATAATGCCAGCCATGGTGGGCATCTAACCCTTGCTTTGTGGGATACGGACGATCCCATGGATACTAAGCCCACCTTCACTTGTATCTTAATTGATTCAAGCATATCTAAAGAGAATAGGAATCACAAGAAAATTCCTTTAAAAATGAAAATGGAGTGCCATATACATATTTTTAGATTATTGATATATGAAAGTAGGTGTTGAACTGCATACTACACAAATACTACATGCCCATAATCAAAATAATTTTAGTTAGTGAATGATGGTGAAAGTAAAGATTCAAACTTACGTGATTATGACATTGAGAAGATTCAAAAGGGTGAATTAAGAGTTGAAGAACAAAAGAATGATGCCACACTATCCATCTAGACTAAATTGAAGAACCAAGAATCATGATAATGGATGGACAAAGTACAAGCAATGGAAGATCATGATAAGAGACAAGATACAAGGGGAGATGAAGAGTTACATGCTTCCATGCACATTTCTCCCTATATAGAATAATTTTGGGTGTTAGTGCTTCTTGAAAGCTATGAGAAAGGAATAAGTTGGCCTTGATCAATTCTTCACCATAGCATATCATATTTCCTTAGAATAGGGTGCTATACGTCGCAAAGGTATTCTAGTAGTACATTGCTTTGTACACAAGCATCTTGTAGAAGCCATGTGTCTTTGTCTATATATCTAATTAATGTGTGATATATCCTCGCCAAAATCGTACCTTTGGCACTGAATCTAGTTGTTTTACAGAGAAATTTTCTACCCCCTAATTTCTACTTAACTCAGGTTGACAAGTAGTCTGTCATTAGGCTATTTTTCTTTTCATTGAACTACAATTGAAGAGATCTTTATATTTGTTAAAATGTTGCTAGGGTAAATATATGTGGAAAAAAATATTAGAGACATTGAAGGTTAGAGCTAAATTATATTTTTGTTACTAGGCATTTGAGAGGATATATTTTGGGAGAGACTTAGTAGCTTTTATAGTGTATATTAGAATTGAATACTCTAGATTCGGTATTTGAGCTCAAAGAGACCTTGCAAGACCAATAACTCATCAAAGGAGGAAGTTAAGGCTAAAAGGTAAGGTGTCGCATCAAGAGAGAGCATCATAGTAAGGGCTACAAATAAGATGTAACTCTAAAAACCCTAATCTTTAGAGATTGTAGATTTGAGGTAAAATATAGAGAATGTAGGCTAGTGTAATTATCCATATTGGACGTTTGGAGCTGAAATTCACCTCGTGGGCAAAGTAATTTGCAAGATAACTAGTAGAGAAGACCGACAACCTAAGCTAAGGTTAAGAAGAAATTGAAGGAAGCAGAGGAAAGAAACATGGAGAGATGTGTTTCCTCGTATCACAAGTCATTTCCAACACAATGATAGGACACATATATGTAATAAAGTGATAGGTTGGAGATGGTTGAACCACACACCTGATAGGTAGCAGATGGTTGAACTACACCCTAAGATGGAGGATTAGGAAGTAATTCTCAACCATGGCTTTTGGGGCAAGTGGTTAGCCCATCACATTTCTAGCCAAGAGGTTGTGAGTTCAATTCCTTAGATTGGTATCAAAGCCTGGGAATTAGGCTTGGGAAAGGTTGATTGACCTAATGGCCTCTAACAAAGGCGCTTGGGCATCCTCTATATGAAAGGGTACAAAGTAGCGTGCATCTCTTTCACAAGTTAGCCCAACAAAGATTGAGACATATCTCTCAATCCATAGGTCGGATTGAGGCATATAAGATACCGTTGGAAAGCTCTTAGAATGAACGTTCCAAATCTAGTGAGCTAGCTAGAAAGTGTAAAGCTCTTGGGAAACCATGGATGACACTTGATTGAGGGTTCAAGATACCAAACATGGGTGAGAAGAAGGTTCAAGACTGAGGTTGAGAACAAGGGCCCAAGACACCAAGGTTGTGAACAAGAAGGTTCAAGATACCAAGTTTGAGAGCAAGGGTCCAAGAGACTAAGGTTGCGAACAAGGTTCAAGAAACTGTGCAATGTTGAGGACATCAATTCAACGGCACCTAGGGAGTTCAAGGGGCTGATCACCAAGGCTAGAGGGATACAAGAGTAGATCATTGAGGAAAATGATCGACCAAGTGGGGAAGAATGTAATAAAGTGATAGGTTGGAGATGGTTGAACCACACACTTGATAGGTAGGAGATGGTTGAAATACACCCTAAGAGGGAGGATTAGAAAGTAATCCTCAACCATGGCTTTTGGGGCAAGTGGTTAGCCCATCACATTCCTAACCAAGAGGTTGTGAGTTCAATTCCTTACAATATACAAGCTAGATAAATCTAAGAACATTAGGTAGGTATTGGGGAAGGTCTATACTACCTTCACTAGGTCAAGGAATATGCAACTCAAGAATGCATTTAACATGTTATGTTTACAAAGTTGTAAACATCAAAGTACACAATGAAAGTGATGAGACCTCCCAAGATCTTCAAAAAATCAAACAAATATCTCCAAACTTCAGAAATCAAACTTTCCTCAAAACTTTCAAGAAAACAGAAATAGTTCACTATAGCAAAATAACCATTAGAAACTCTTTGAGCATAAATTCCCAAAAATAATACTATATTCTAAAACTAGAATCTGATAAGAATGCTTTGGAAACAAAAGACTTCAAAAAAAGTGGAGTATAGCTCCCAAACGAATAGCTTGAAGTCAAGGTATGTGGAGGCCTGCAACAGGAAGATATGACTAACTATCTGAATTGAAACCTGATGTATAGAAACAAGCAAAATTAAAACTCTATGGAACTTTTTGATATAGATAGAAAGTATGAGAGCTAAGGAAACTCCTCCAAGTGCAATCACTCAAACATACCTCATAACGACTGAGATATGAAAGTTTGAAGAGAGGTATGGAGTCTTTGATGAGACACTAGATAGACACAATAAAGAAGATCTGCAAAACGCCTACTTGTGTGGCATTGTCTCATTAAAAATTGTATAAAAGCTAATCTACCTATATAGTACAAGTTGTAAGCTTCACAATGCAACAAGAATCACTCAATTTGGACACCTACACTAAGAAAACCACTCTTTTTATTGAGAGGCTGTCAACAGAAGCACCTTCCTTGTTTAAAAATAGACACCTCTCCCTTCTTCTTACTTTTATCTACTTTTTCTCTAAATTTGGAGATGTGAACGCCTCCACATGTTATTTTTCATAATTAATAAGATCCACAAGCTTCCATATACTATTTTTAATAACTAATATGATCCACAAGACTACAAGACTACTTTAGAGCTTGTTTTTATGTAACATTGCCCCCCTCAAGCTCTAAATCCAAAGCTTTGACTCCAAGTAGAACTTTGATTCACTTGAGCTTATGAGCATCCACTGCTTTTGTAAGTATGTCTGCTAATTGATCTTTAGTTCCAACATGTTGAATATCAAAATCTTCATTCACCACCTTCTCTCAGATATAGTGATAGTGTACTTCAATGTCTTTTGTTCTTGCATGGTACACTGGATTAGACACGAGTTGTAATGAACTTACATTATCTCCAAAGAGTAGTGGAGGTGTTGTAGATAGATTCATATCTTCATAAAGCTTCAAATACCATATAATCTAACATATTGCATTTGTAAGGCTTCTATATTCAGCTTCTATGCTTGAAAGTGCTACTGTAGGCTGTTTTTTAGAACTCCATGAAACTAAATTATTGCCTGCAAATATTAGATATCCACCTATACTCCTTCTGTCATCCTTATTTCCAACCCAATCTACATCAGTGTATGCTTTGAAATCCATACCTTCATGATATTTATAGCCCAAACCTTCATTTAATGTACCCTTCAAATATCTTAAGACCCTTTTAGCTGCTTGCATATGTACATTAGTGGGTTTGTTCATGAATTGAGACAATGTACTTATGCTAAATGTAATATCCGGCCTTGTTAAAGTTGCATATATAAGAGAACAAATCAAAGACCTGTAGATAAGTGGATCTTCTAAACATTCACCATCTTGAGCAGTGTACTTCACATTGGGTTCCATCAGATTACTGATACTCTTGCACTTCATGTTTATACCAAGATTTATCTTCATGAAAAATAACATCTCTCGAAATAGTTACCTCTCCTGTATCTGGGTTCACACATCTATATCCTGGTTGCCCTTCTGCCATATCAATAAAAACCATTTTTTGTGACCTTGGATCGCACTTTGACCTTAACTATTGTGGAACATGAACAAAACATATGCTTCCAAAAATTCTACAATTAGAAATATCTGGTTTTGATCCATAAAACAATTCATAAGGTGCTTTTTGTACATGACTTTGAGTAGGTGGTAACCTGTTCATCACAAAAACTGCCATATTGCATGCTTCAGCCCAAAAAATAAGTGGTTACTCCTCTTCATTTAACATACACCTACCCATCTCCAAGATAGACCTGTTTTGTCTTTCGGCCACACCATTTTGTTGAGGTGTGTATCTGTTTGTAGTCTCCTTTTTAATTCCTTCTTCCTCCAAAAATGCAAGAAACTTATTAGAAAAGTACTCACCTCCTCCATCTGATCTCAATCTTCTTATGCTTCTACCTGTTGTCTTTTCAACCAATGATTTAAACTCCTTGAACATATGAAACACTTCGGATTTGTATTTCATAAAATAAATGAATGTAAACTTTGAGAAGTCATCAATAAATGTTAGAAAGTACTTGCTACCTGCCATGGACTCTTCTTGAGATGGACCCCACACATCAGTATGAATCAAGTCCAAAATACCTCTGCTTTGCAACCTTGTTTTTGAAAAAGGACTTCGTACTTGTTTTCCAAACTGACATGCCTCACAAACAAAATGCAAATCTTGCTTAGGTAGCTCTAGTAAACCTTCAATCAATGATTTCTTTGCAATATCCTTTAACTTGCCAACACTGATGTGTCCCATTAACCATTGTATAACCTGCATAATCTGGAACTTCAACTTCATAAGTATATATTCTGTTTACCTTTTGTCCTTTTATAACAAAATTCCCATCCTTCTTCTGATAAGCCTGCCACTAATTATTGTCAAAGTCGACCTTCACTCCATTTTCCTCCATCTGTCCAACTGAAATAAAATTTCTTATAATAGTAGGAACAAAAAAAAACATCTCTAAGAGTTACATGTTCATTAAGTGGACAATCACCAATGTAAACTACTTCATGCTTAGTACTATCTCCTCTAGCAATTGTGACTCTTGAATCTGGCTTGTGTAAGTTCACAAACATGTTCATGTTATGACTCATGTGGTTTGAGAAACCACTATCTACATACCAAGTGTTGTTGTTTACCTTCCTCTTATGTGTCTCTGTATGCATAGCCATAAGAATGTTTTCATTCTCTGTCTGAGCCTCCTCTTGCATATGTTGTTGTTTTGATGCATGTGATCTTGGCCTCTTCCTCTTTGTCGTTCTCTAAAACCACCTCTTCTATTCCGTTTGGAGAAGCAATCCCTGGCATAATGACCAACTTTACTACAATAATGGCAAGTAAAGTTACCTTGCTGATTTGGTTGAGTATGTTGACTTTGTTGTGTTGTTCTTCCTCCTCTAGTCGCATTAAAGCTTCCTCTTCCTCTTGCATTGTTGTTGAATCTTCCTCCTCCTCTCCAATTTCCTCTACCTCTTGCTCTATTTGATGAAGTATAAAGAGCTTGTCCTTGACTACCTCTTTGCGAATGATAAGAGTTCCCACCTTCTATGTTGATTTCGTCAGTCATCATGAGCGTTTGTAAATCTTCAAAGGATGGCAAATTCTCTCGAGTCATGATGGCAAATTCCATCTTTCATCTTCTCTCAAGCCATTTAAACATGCTATTAAACTTTATATCCTCACTAGGAGATGCATTAATAATGGCTAATGCTTCAATAAGAGATTTTACCTCAAGAACGTAATCATTAACTGATTGTCGTGGCTTCTTTTTTACTTTTCTCAGCTCAGCAATAAGTTGTGTTTACCTCGCTCTATTGGTAGTTGCAAATAACCTTTCTAGAGACCCCTAGGCCTCTCTACTAGTATTCAAACCTCTTATATGCCCAAGCATAGTATTGAAAACTATTTGTGATATAATAAATAGAACTCTTCTTTTTCTTTCAATCCATTCTTGCTCTCTTGCTCGATCTGCTTGTGTAGGAGCTTCTGGTAATACCGGCTTCACTTCTATACCTGTTATCAATCCCCAAAGACCTTTAGACATGAGATAATACGCCATTCTAAATTTCCACATGGGATAATTTCTACCATCGGATAACTTTTCAATCGATGCACTGAAATCTGCCATGTTAAATTGTTATAAACAAAGAAGAGAATTCAATAAGCTTTATGAAAGATCTAATAAAAAAAAGCTCGGATACCACAATGTTATGTTTATAAACTTGTAAACATCAAATTACACAACAAAAGTGATGAGACCTCCCAAGATCTTCAAAAAATCAAACAAATATTTCCAAACTTCAGAAATCAAACTTTCCTCAAAACTTTCAAGAAAAAAGAAATAGGTGACTATAGCAAAATAACCATTAGAAACTCTCTGAGCATAATTTCTTAAAACTAATCATATAGTCTGAAAGTAGACTATGAGTAGCATTTTTTAGAAATAAAAAAATTCAAAAAATTTGGAGTATAGCTCCCAAACGAATAGCTTGAAGGCAAGGTATGTGGAGGCCTACAACAGCAAGATATGACTAATTGTATGAATTGAAAACTGATGTACAACAATAAGCAAACTTAAAAATCTATGGACATTTTTTCCACACATAGAAATTATGAGAGCTAAAGAAACTCCTCCAAGTAAAATCACTCAAAAAGACCTCATAACAACTGAGATATGAAAGTTTGAAGAGAGGTATGTCTCTGATGAGACACCGGATAGACACAAGAAAGAAGATATGCAAAAACACCTACTTGCGTGGGGTTTTCTCATTAAAAATTGTACAAAACTGATTTACATATACAGTAAAATTTGTAAGCTTCACAACGCAACAAGAATCACTCAATTTGGACACCTACACTAAAAGAACCACTCTTTTTATTGAGAGGCTATCAACAGAAGCACCTTCCTTGTATAAAAATAGACACCTCTCCTTTCCTTCTTACTTTTATCTACTTTTATCTACTTTTTCTTATAACTTATGGAATATGTTGAACAATGCATTGTTGGAGTGTTAAATTATTAATGTATTAATGTGTTTTTGATGTTTTTGATATAGCAGTTGAAGGTTCGTGCGGAGCGTGCAAGGCGTGAAAGGGTGGATATCAATAATCTCAATAATTATTATTTAGCTTGTAAATAAACCCTCATAGAAGGTTCTATTGTTAGAAATAGTTAGAAAAGTAATGGTTAGAATAAGGGTTGTTGTAGACCGCAGTTTCTATTATTGAAAGCAATGGCTTTCTGTAAAAGTTACCAACTTTTAGTTTCACGCTTGCTTTTCGAAGCCGCTCTCATGTAACCACTCTTTTCGATGTAATCAAAATTCCTATAAATACATGCACTCTGTGGACTGTCAAAACAGAGTGCGTGGGGGGAGATTGCACCCAATACTACGTTCAGTCTCGTCTCTTGTTGTCTTTATTTGTCTGTGTGTTTTCAGCATCCATAATCTCTGTATGCGCATGAGCAAGATCCTGACAACAGTGGTATCAGAGCTCTGCACGCGTCAACACAAAGGGTTTTGTTCTCTGTTCGCGATTCAAATTCCGATTCCAATTTTCACTTTTGCTCTAAATTTGGAGATGTGAACGCCTCCACATTTTATTTTTCATAACCAATAAGATCCACAAGCTTCCATATACTATTTTTAATAACTAATATGATCCAAAGATTACTTTAGAGCTTGTTTTTATGTAACAGAACACACTCAAATGGCCTCAAATCAAAGAATTAAGGATGATATCCTCAAGATCATTGAGCTTTAGGGATCAATTGGCATCAGTGGGTTGATCTATTAAAGAGGAACACATTTTGGAAATATCTCGTAATTGATTGAGGGATGAAGAAAAATGGAAGCCACTCATAAGTGCCATCCTTTGAAGATACCATTATTTTCAGTTGGGGAGCTCATTCCACACCTTAAGGTACGGGAAGCTCAACATGGAGATAGCAAAAATTCAAAGCAGATCCATAATAAGAGGTTGTACATAAATAGGGGAAAAGGAAGAGAAGGTAGAAGAGATAGAGGAGATACAAAAGCCAAGGAAATCATCAAGCCAAAGAAGACCAAATTGAAGGATCAAGTGATGCCAACTCTCAACAAAGAAGTAGAGGAAGATGCAAACAAAAAGGAAGAGGAGAAAACAATAATCATAAAGGTGTGACCTTCTAAAATTGTGGAAAAATAAATCACATAACCTCAAAGTGATGGTATAGGAGGGATAAATCTAATCAAATCTATTGATATATTTAGGTAGTGATGTGTGTTGTAACAAGTCTCCTAATCTTCAATCACAATCCCACAAGAAATAATCGACATTGGCACAACAAGATATAAAGAAGAAAAACTGAGTATACACAAAACAAGAATAGAGAGAACTTTATTATCTTTGTAGATTTATGAGTAGTTTTGACCTGCATTACAAAATCTATCAAACAGCTTCAATATGAAGCTTCATCCACCTAACCAGCCCCGAGCTGATCTCAATCCCAATCTCAATCTCAATCACAATCTTAGAAGCTGAAAACAATCATGATGAATGTACCACATCCTCCTTCCCTATCTCTTAGTATTCATCTTTTTGGATCTCCAACTTTCACTAGTGCATGACCAATCATGCCTTCCTAGACA
Organism: Ceratopteris richardii; assembly: GCA_020310875.1. NCBI lineage: Eukaryota > Viridiplantae > Streptophyta > Polypodiopsida > Polypodiales > Pteridaceae > Ceratopteris > Ceratopteris richardii. Next base: position 128,876,976 of record CM035408.1, read on the forward strand.
TGCACTTTTAGAACCTGCATGCTCCAAGATAGCATCTTTTTGCATTTCTCATAGCAAGACATCCAGACCACCCATGTGTCTACTTTTCATGTCCATCTCAAGAATTGTACCTGTGCAAATAGAGGTGATCCCTTCAACACACTCACGCACACTTCAATCTCCCAAAATAACCCATATACCCAGGAATAAGATGAATCAAGGCTCCTCGTTTTAAGTGTCGGAAAACGACACTTTTCCAAGCCCTGTAATTAAAAAACGGTGAGGAATTAGCTTAAGCTTGTGAGACACAAAAATATTCAGTTCTTCAATCTGTACAATAGTGTTTGAGATGCCTTAGGTCCAAACTTGCTTCAAGTTATCACTTTTTGGCCTTGCAAAATCCAAAAGTCTAGAGAGAGATGAGAAAACATGAAAAATCTCTTCATTAACCTATCTTCATGCGACCAAATGAGTACTCTACCTTTCTCTCATACAACACCTTTTCAGATTCCTTCATCTTCATGCTTACATTTAAAACACAACTTTCATGTGAAAACTTTATAGAGAGAGAATGTAAAAACTTATTGCCACAAAATTTTGTAGACATGATAAAAAATATCCTAAACATAAATTTCATTATTACCTACACATCTTTTTTTGGGAAAAATCAATGTGGCATCTTACAGGTGTGAACACTCTAGGACCGTCGAGGAACTTTTTTCCCTCTTTAGGAGGTTTTTTCCCCCTAGCTTGTATATACGCCTATAGCCCTAATGGGATACATATATTTGTACATTCTAGTGGTAATACATTCAATATTGTGTGTTGTGCTCCAAACTTCTTCTTCTTCCTTGTACTGCTCGCATGTTTCCACATACCTTGATCTCCAACAACTAGTATCAGAGTAGGTCTCCACTGCATCTAGGGCATCGTCGACACCCCTTTGGTCAGAGTCTCAGAATCACACGAAATTTTGTGAACTTTGTGGTGCTGAAATCGCAATCTTAGCTTGTTTCGGCCTCCAAACACACTATCGTAATGCTTGTGCAAGCAATTTTATATTTTTGTGCCAAAAATATATACACATTTGGTTCGCCAGTATAACCACGTCAAAGTCTGCTATAGGTTTAGCAGAACTCATTAGGGTAGTTATGTTCAACTTTTTCAGATACAATCATTTTTCTACATCAAGGTATTTTCATCAGTGGACATGGGTGAAAGTAGTGATGTATTTCGTATGTTGGCTATTGAGGATAAGTTGGATGGTACTAATTACCCATTGTGCGCTTATATTATGTGTCATGTATTGGTTGCAAAAGGACTATGGAATATTATGCTCGGCGTTGAAAAATGTCTTGTTTCACCAGCAAACGAGTTGCTCAAGGTGATGTAGATGGCTGTGAAGACGGTCATATTCTTCATGTTCCTTTTTATGTTGCGGTTCCTACTGCACCTAATGCAGAGCAAATTTGTTGGGATGGTAGAGATGCTCAGGTTTATGCATTGAAAGCCTTCTCTGTCAAACGTGCCATTATTCCTCACATTCACTCTTGCAGAACATCTAAGGATGCTTGGGATACACTTAACACTTTATAACAGATAAGGAATGAGGCTCCTTTTGCTTATCTCCAAAAATATTTGGAGAGTGCGCACATAAATGAAGGAGATTCCATGGATAGTTTTCTGATAAAGATCAAAGATTTTAAGGAATCTTTTGTTTCTGCTGATGAAGTCTTGCTTGATAGTTCACTTTTCTAGAATCTTTTGAATGGTCTTCCCGATTCATATTAGAGTTTTGCTTCTACTCTTCATTTGATGATGAAAGGCAATCCAAATGCCTTAACATTTGAGGAGTTAGTGTCTATTCTGTTGCAAGAAGATCAGTCTACATAGAATAGGTCCATTATGTGTGTTGTAGATCAAGCTTTCCTGGCTAGTTAGAAGGGCAAAGGTAAATGGAGTTCTTCTACTAGTAAGCAAAAATCTACTAATTTTGCACAATCAAAGAACAAAGATAGAGACGAGAAGAAAACAAAAGAAACAAAATTGTTTTGCAAATATTGTAAAGGAAATGATCATGTCATCAAGAGCTATCCAAAATTAGGTGCTAAAGAGGCAAGGAAGAAAGAGGTTAGAGTGGTTGTTGAAGAGGCCGCTACACCCAAAATAGAGTTTGCTAATCTTGTGTAGAATGAAGAATGGGTGTTTACTACTGTTTGTAGTTTTGACCCATCTTCAGATGAATAGTGTATGTGTATAGTAGATAAGATGTTTGGTACTTTGATAATGGGGCCACCAAACATATTACCTCGCAACACGATTTCTTCACTTCACTTGAGCCTACCCCTACAGGGAATACTTTCACATGTGCCATCAACTCGTCTTATTCTATTCTAGGAGTTGGTAAGATCATTCTGACTACTGCTAATGGTAGTTTGTTTACATTGTTAGATGCTTTGTTTGTGCCAGGGATCAAGAAGAATCTCTTATTAGTTTCAGCTTTAGCCAAGATTGGCTTGGTCGTTAAATTTGTTGATGACAGATGACGGTTCATGATCTGTCAAATGGCAACATCATTATTGCTTTTGGCATCTTATGTGGTGGGCTATATAAGCTCATAGATTATGAAAAATTTGTGAATGATTTAGCATGTGCAATTCAAGATTCTCAGGCTATGTCAGATGAAAGCTTTGGCATGCATACTTTGTTCATCTAAATTTTGCTAGTTTGTTATACTAGAGAAATCTGAAATGGTGTCCTCTTTGCCTAGACTTGAGGCACCTATTAAACATGTATGTGAAGGTTGTACTTTGGGCAAAATGTAGCATTCCTTATTCCTAAAAGATGGTTTAATTTGATCTACTAAAAAATTGTAGCTTGTTCACAATGATGTCTATGGTCGTATGCAGAGAACCTCTTTTGGAAACTATGTTTACTTCATGGCTTTCATTGATGATTTTTCCAGGTATGCATGGGTGTATCCATTGAAAGCAAAGTCTGAAGTGTTTATGTGCTTCAAAAAATTTTTGGTTTTGGCCAAAAATGTGTCAGCATGTAAAATGGGCACCCTCTATTGTTATCAGGGGGGTATATGTCTTCTCATTTTAATGCATTTTTGGTTGAACATGGGGTAAAACATCAGTATACAATGCCATATACACCTCAACAGAATTGAGTTGCTGAACATAAAAACAAGTCACTCATGGAGATGGTGAGGTGTATGATCAAGATTCAGGCTTTACCACATAGTTCCTAGCTTGAGGCTGTCATGTGTACAACATATGTACTTAACAGGTGTCCCATTAAAGCATTGTAGTCTATTACTTCATATGAGGCTTGGCATGGTTGCAAGCCATCTGTTGCTCATCTGCATTGTCTCAAGAGTGAAGGAGTTCTAGAGGGGAGAGCTATGCGGGGTTGGATCAGGCCCCTGCTCAGGATGCATCCCCCGGTCCGACGAGTGGTGTCTGCATGTTGCCCGCCTCACACTGATACTGTGGTCATCCTCTCATAGGCCCCTACCTCGAAAGAGAAAGCAAAAGTGCTTGATTGCATGGAATGAAGTCATAAGGCATATGCATCATGAATGTGGAATGATAAATACAATGCTAAAAAAGAAATCACCAGTACTCGATGTGCCAAATAAATGACCTGTGATCAATGATGGCAATGAATATACAACTGATGTCACCAAGTGACTATAAATAGTACAAAAAATTCCCACTACAATGCAGATTGCTCAATATAAAATATTCACTCTACTATAGTGTGAAAGGACGACCTTTGACTTCTCTTTGATCTTTGCGATAGGAACTTCACTTCATGGCAAGATCGTTTCTTCACTTTAGGTCTTTGGTCCTCACTTCAAGTTTAGGATCAAAGCTTCTCTTTCTAAAGGAAGAAAGCTAAATAAAATATTTTTCACAACTTCATTCTTTGTTTGCCATCTCCATTATCTCCGCTTGGTCATTTCTTGCACTCATAGAAACTAAACAATTCATGAGAAACATCAAATCATATGGCACAATATGTACATGCAATCCATGAAAGTATTCTTTCTTGCTCTCAATCTGAGACTCCAACTCGCCATATTACTTGTTGCGCTAAGCTTTATCTACCACCTCTCTCTCTCTCTCATCGACTTCTACCTGCCTTTGATTTTGCTGTGCATGCATTATATGCCTTCTCTCTCTCTCTCTCTCTCCATAGATTCGATGCCTCTTTATATGCCTTCTCTCTCTCTCTCTCTCCATAGATTCGATGCCTCTGCCTATTGATTCTCTCTAACGACTATAGCTATTCATCTCTGCTATGCGCGATGTACAATTCTCTATAGTAAGATGCCCCATCTCTCTCTCTCTCTCTCTCTCTCTCTCTCTCTCTCTCTCTTTAATGGGGAGGGCACGTTGCTGCTCTTTTGAGTATATGTGGTTATGAATCTCGGTCTTGTGATGATGTTAAGGTGAGATGATGATGGTATCCCTCCACTCAAACAAGTTCTCTCTCTCTCTCTCTCTCTCTCTCTCTCTCTATATATATATATATATATATATATATATATATATATATATATATATATATATATATATATATATATATATATATATATATATATATATTCAACGTTTTTTGGATTTAAGCATGCGTTTTCCTCTTTGTCTGTCTCTCTCTCTCTCTCACTCTCTCTCTCTCACACTGCACGAATTTTGCACTATCATAATGATCTGCTGTGTTCCATCAATGCTATCCCTTCTTTTCTCTCTCTCTCTCTCTACACAGAATTCTCTCCATGCAAGCCTTTCTCTCTCTCTCTCTCTATCTCTCTCTATAGATCTTTGCCTTTTACTGCCATAAAATTCACCTTGAAATCGACAAAGCAAAGAGTAAGCCTTATGCATCTATTCCTGTACTAGTGTATTCTATGAGCTCCTCGAATCTAAGTATTCATGGTAAATCATAAGGAAAACCCTCGAATGGGAAGCAACAAATGAGACCTCTATCCATACACACCATCAAGGCATCCAATTCAACTATCTTTGTATGGGCTTGCAGGAAAAAACAACCACGCTTCAACATAACCAGCAAGAGATGCATGAAGAAACAACAAAATGATACATGAAATCAGCAAGACACTCTGTGTGTGTGTGTGTGTGTCTTTTAGCATGGCACGAACGGAGAACATGATAGATATAGTCATGAAGAGAGAATCACTACTGTAATCACGACGCATGAACATAAAAAAGGTAAAACATAATAAAGAATGAATAGGAAATTGAACAAACAAGAAAAGGCAAGGAGCGTACCTGGAGAGAATCCGTGGGGAAAGCTAAATGAGCATGGGCCATCTATTTATAGGTTTGCCCTATGACTTCTCTCTAGAATCTTCTAACCTCCCTTTTGAAACTTTCTATTTCCAAAATCTTCTTGCATGTTCTTTTTTTATTTTTGGAAAATCCCATCTTTTATTTCTATTTAGGGTTTTCTCTTTTTATTTTTCGAATATTTTCTTCTTTCTATCTTTTTCTCTTTTCCTTTTACCCTTTCTATTTTTGGACTAAGGTTCGGTTTCACACGTTATGTACAAAAATTAAATTAAATCAAAGGGTTAGACTTGGGATAAATGGTAAAATTAAGATTCCAACCTAGGGTTCAATCGAGAAAAGTCAGGGTTTGCCTTTAATTAAGGTCACGCACATTAATTAAAAGGTTTATTTACACTTATAACCTAAAATCCTAGGGTTTCTAAGGGTCAAACCTAGGAATTCTAAGGGTCAAACCTAGGGTTTTTAGGGTTAAAACTGGGTTTTCTAAGGGTTCAAACCCTAGGTTTCAGGGGTCTAGAGTTAGGTTAATTGAGCTATTTACAAACATATAGGCCTAAAGCACAAACATGATATTAATCTTCATCTCATAAATCAATCAGGTCAACCAAACAATGAACAATTTATAACTCTTTGTAGCCAAAACATCACACCATAACTAGAAAATCAATGAAATGAACTTGCAAAAAAATCTTGATGTATGCTTCCTTGAGGTATTTCATCTCGATAGCGTGTTTTTGGTTGTTTGGCATATGCATTAATGCCTGAACAACAATGCTCAAAATTGGATGATAAAGAAGTAAAATGTATTTTTGTTCGATACAGTTCTAAAAGGAAAGGCTATCATTTGTATCATCCATAGATTAAATGCATTTTGGTTAGCCGTGATGTTGTTTTTGTGAAAGATGCTATTCAACCATTTACTTTCACGTATTAAGGAGACATGTGTTAGCTCCAAAGACATGTATGAAACTTTGCTGCCTCTTCTTATAGGTGGAGAGTCTAGCATTGGTCGTAATGAGGCAACTTCTCAGCCTTTATAGGTTTCATGTGATGATGCAGATCATCCTATTTCTAATGCAAATTTACATGATGCACTTGTTGATGAGAGAGATGATATTGAGGAGGCAAAAACTACTCCAAAATGGCTGGTGTAGACTTTGTGTGACAACAAATTAGATGCAGCTCTGTCATATCATACTCGTTCAGGCTCTCATAGTGCCTTTTTTGCATCAGATTGCTATGCTATGGTTGCCTCTAGTCTCTATGATGAGAATGAGCATGTTTCCTTTGATGAAGCACAAAATTATGAAAATTGGATGGCTACTATGCAATCAGAATATTAGGCTATCATGAAAAAAGGTACCTCGCCTTTATGTGACTTTCCTTCTAGCAAGAAGGCCATTGGCACTAACTGGGTATACAAGCTAAAGTGCAAGCTTGACAGAACAGTTGAGAGGTATAAGGCTAGGCTTGTTGCAAAGGGTTATGCATAGGAAAGAGGCATTGATTTTGATGAGACCTTTGCACCTACATGTCGAATGACTATTTTTCGTAGCATCTACACACTTGCACCTCATCGTGGTTAGAATATACATCAGTTGGACATTAAACTTGCATTTTTGAATGGTGACTTTCATGAAGAATTGTATTCTTTTGAGCCATTTAGCTTTGTACCAAAAGGCCATGAAAACCAAGTGTGCATATTGAAAAAGGCATTATATGGTTTGAAGCAAGCACTATGTGCTTGGTATGAAAAGATAAATGCCTATTTCATTGCGCATGGATTTGAGAATAGTCCAACTACACCTTATATGATAAGCATGTAAATGATGTGCTTCTTATCATTGTTGTTCATGTTGATGACATGCTGCTCATTGGTCCTCATGAGAAGCATATTGCTAATTTTAAGGCTGATTTGCATGCCTAATTTGAGATGTCTAATTTGGGGCATTTGCATCATTATTTGGGTATTTATTTTATGCAAGTTGATGGAAGGATAACTTTGTGTCAAATGAAATATACTGACACATCATTGTAGCATTTTGGCCTTGAAGACTGTAAACCTATTGCCACTCCTATGGAGACAGGCTTATGATTGAGTCTTCATGATGCTAGAGATGCATTTGATGCTATTCTCTATTAGCAGGCTGTTGGATGCTTGATTTACTTATGCATTACTTGGCCAGATATTCAATTTGCTCTCTCACCAGCTACTTGGATTGTTTTATCCCAAGGGGGGATCACTACCGCCATATTTACATGCTTTTTTTGACTCTGACTAGGTTGGTTGCTATGAAAATCGTGTGTCCATGAGTGGTTTTTGCTTCATGCTTGGTAGTTCATGTATATCTTGGTTGACCAAGAAGCAGCCTAATATGGCCAGATCCAATTGTGAGGCTGAGTATAGTGTAGATTTCACAACGACTATTGAGTCTATGTGGCTGAGACCCCTTATGGCTGATTTGGGTGTTGGTGAGTCTTTTGCCACCACCGTCTTCACTAACATTCAGAGCACATTGGAACTTGCAAAGAACCTTGTGTTCCATGCTAGCAGTAGGCACATTAAGGTGAACTATCATTATGTTAGGGAGAGGTTCTCTTCTGGAGATATCAATTTGGCATATGTGCCCACACATGAGAACATAGCACACCTTTTCACAAAGGCTCTACCTAGGGAGAAGTTTGAAGCTTTCTGCAATGGGCTTACTTCCCTTTGTGGATTGATTCCACATAGCTTGGCACTCAGCTTATACATGATTGCCAGCTCCTCATTCACCACATCACTCCTAGGGGGAATTCATTGATATATTTAGGTAGTGATGTGTGTGAACACTCTAGGACTATCGAGGCACTTTTCCCCCTCTTTAAGAGATTTTTTCCCCGGCTTCTATATACACCTATAGCCCTAACACGACACATATCTTTTTACATTCTAATGGTAATACATTCAGTATTGTGTGTTGTGCTCCAAGCTTCTTCTTCTTCCTTGTGTTGTTCGAGTGATTCTGCACACCTCGAACTCCAACAATCAAATTAAGAAAAACTGATATGCAAGTGCATAAAAAACAATTGGTAACAATGACCAACTTCTAGCAATGAGACATGGTTACATCAAAGGAAAGGAGGCTGAAACAAAGTGGTATAAAGATTCATGTTTCAACAATCATTTGTCCTAGTAAGAGGAAGCATTCACCAAATTGCAAGCTCCCAAAGGTAAAGGATGTGTTGAAAAATGTGTCAACACTAAACACCCCTTTGCACACGTGGGAGATGTAAGATTCGAAAGTGAAAATTCAGCTAAGGTCCTCTCCAAGGTATTTCATGTTCCTTCAATCACCAAGTTGCTAGTTTAACTAGGTGAAATGGTAGAGAAGGGGTTGTAGGTCACCTTCAATTGCAAAGGATGATTTAGTAGAAACCCAAATGAAGGCAACAAGTTGGTAGAGCTCAAGGAAGAAGACAAGGAAGGTTTCTTACCTTCACCATTTGAATTAAAAAAATCAAGATAAGGTACATTACCTTTGGAAAAAAAAACTATTGAAATCGATCTTTGGCATAAGAGTATAGGACATGTCAATGTGCCTTATTTGAAGAATATCAACAGGTTTTGAACTAGTAAGAGGTTTAGCAATATTTGAATCAAATGATCTACATACGTATTATGAAGCTTGCCAACTAGGAAAGCAAACTAGGCATCCTTCCAACAAATTTTCATATCGAGTACCAAATGTCTTGGATTTGATACATGGTGATGCATAGGGAGTCTTAAAGGTAACACTATGCAGTAAAACTTGAATTCTCACCATAAGTCTAGCAATTTTCATGAGAGACTCATTCACTAACATAGTTTCTAATAGCTGGCTTCATACATGGCCAAAAATAAGAATACTCGTTTTCACATAGGTCCTTGGATAACCTCGATGTGCAGAAACAGATGCATCATGACAATCATGTACTATTTGAGCTTTAAATTGAGACTTAGAAGATGTGCATTATTGTTTGTTACAATAGAAACATCTATTTGACAAATGAAATTTTTCTTTATACATCGATCCCCTTTTTGCATGCAAAAAATTCAAGAAATGTGCATAAAAAGATTCATGTTTTGAGTTCTTCCTAAATTTGATCGAGGAAATCTAAATTTATTATAGAAATGAGATTACATAGCATTTTATGACTCAATGCATCAGTGACCTTATTTTCCCTACTAGTCAAATTCTTAATGTCAAAATCATACTCCCTTAATAATTCAATCCAATGCTTTTGCCTGTTGTTAAGTAATGGTTGTGTGAAAATGTATTTTAGACTCTAATGACCTATTTTCAATTCAAACTTAAGACCTAACAATAGATGTCTCCAATGTTTACATGCATGTACAACAACAAGTGTTTCTAGATCATAAGTAGGATAATTAAGTTCATGTTTTCTTATTTTTTCTGGATTCATATGCAACCACCCTACCATACTATGAAAGAACACATCCTATCTGACTACCACTTGCATCACACCACAAAAGGATTTCCCAATTTCGGTATTTTAAAAAAACAATTTGCAATCACTTTTTGTTTCAATGATTCAAATAATTTTTGATAGGTGTCACTCCACAAAAATCCTACATTCTTTTTAGTCAAATCTTTGAGCGGACTAGCTATCTTAGAGAAATCCTTAACATGTTCTCTTTCATATTGTGCAAATCCTAAAAAACTTCTAATATCCCTTGGATTTTTCGAAAGTGGCCAATCAACTATTGTTTTCAATTTACCTTGGTCTATAAGAATTCCCTTTTTGGGTATGACTCTTCCTAGATATAGAAGTTTATCCTTAGCAAAGAAAACACTTACTCTTTGTTTCCATACAATTTGTGTTCTCTAAGAGTTTACAAAGTCTTTTTGAGATGTACATAATCCTCACAGTCATCTGTAGAGTATACAAATATATCACCGAGAAATACTAAGCTGAATTCCTCTAGGTAATCATGAAAAATAGTGTACCCGTAGTGTAGGATTCTTTTCCAAAAATTTCCTTCTCTAGATAGGATCTGCTTTATCAAATTCATCTTGTGTATAGGTAAATGTTTGCATGTTGAACTGTAGGTTGCTATCTGGCTCTTTATTGGTTGTGGTCTTTATGTACTGGCGTGTTTGTTCTTTGAGTAATCTATATGGTACATTGAAAGGTTTCATCACCTGTTCCAGATTTTTGCTTTAAATCTTTGCTTCTTTCATGACTTTGATTACTTGTTCTTTAAAATCTTCAGTAAGCTGGGACACCAGTAGTGCCCGCTTATTTCGGCTTAGTTCTGCAATAGCTCGAGTGTGTCTTTCAGTGTTGGTCCCTGTTTCCTCCCTTATCGATGAATGATGTATGGGGGGAGAAAGAGGACGTACCTCAGTCTCCTCAGTAGCAACTGTGGAGTGTGGAACTAATGGTGTCCCCTCTTACCTACTGTGCTAATTGAGCTTTCAATGTTGCTATTAATTCATCCTTTGTTTTGATTTCTTTGGTAGCTCTCATAATCGTTTCCTTATTCTTGAGGAGCTCCTCTCCTATGGCAGCGAGTTGATTCGCATCTTCATTGCATTGTCCAACGTACTGATTTTCTACCATCTTGCATTTCTTTCTAAGCTCCACGGCGTCATTCATGTATCTTGTTTCCCAATCTACTATGATAGCTTGCTCTTTTTTTAGTTGATCTTCACATTGTGTTATCCGATCTTTGACTGCTCTTGTGTTGTTTTCTATCACTTCAGGAGCTTTTATTGGTTGGTTGCATAAAAGGGCTGTCATCAGCTCCTTGCTCTTGTTCCGTAGGTTATTGGCTTCATCCATATATACTTTGATTTGAGATTCAATGATCTTATTTCTAGTATTCTTTGTGCTTTCTCTGCTTTGCTAGCCTCATATTTCCTTTGTAGTTCCCTACGTTGTTCTTGCAACTTCTTGTTTTCAGTTTCGAGTGTGGCACATTGATTCTTTGCCTCATTGGCTTTTGACTCTTTCTCTAATACTATCCTTTGCACGAATTAATTTGGCCGATAAATTCTCACCTATTTCTTGGAATTGATTCTTCTCCTGCATTGCTTTGTCGAAATCTGCATCAGCCTCAAGCATTAGCTGTTGAGTATCCATAGCAGTTTGTATCATTTGTTGTACTACTAGCTTGAGCTTAGCTACATCCATGTTCAACCAAGATTTGGGGATGTTTGGTTCTTCCCCGGTTCCTACATCTTTTCCTTGCTCCACATGTATCGTCTCGTTGTGCGGTTGCCTTATTTGGAGCTGTACTTCTTGGTCTCTTCTTTCCTCTTCATTATTTGTTGATTTGGTAGTACTCCCTTGAAATGTGACATCCATCGGAGATGGTTCTGCTAACACCCTTATTGTTGTGAAGGGTTCGGACTCTTTCACAGTGTCTTCTACTTTTTCTTCCTTAGGGTTCTTTTCGAGGACCTCGCCCGCTAGAAGAGTCTCTTTGATTTGAATGTTAGATGCTTCATTGGATGATGAGCTAGAATTCACCAGTCCCAATACTCTGTATCTATGAACCTTCGTCAACCTTTTTCTTTGTTCAGAGTCTTGACGGGCTTGTTGGTAGTGATGCCCTTGCACCGATAGGTTTACCTGTCCTTCCATATACTGGTGAGTAGCTTCCATTGCTTTTGTTAATTCTTCCTCCGTAATGGGTGTATTTTCTTCAAGCCTGGTCCTTGGAAGTACATGTGCCTTCTTTGTAGTTGGAGCTTCAGCTTCTATCTGCATCATCTCTCGTAGCCTTTTGGTACCTCTCATTCTTGGTTTGGAGCTCATTTTAGCTTCTTCTATTATCTGGACTCCTTTCGTCTTTCTTGGAACCGTGGCAATATTTGCGTATTTGGCCATTTCTTCTGATGACGGCATCTCTTTCAAATGCTCTCGAATACCTAAAGGATGGTAGATTAGTATTGTCAAGGCAATGCTTCCCTTCAAGATTTTCTTATGAATCCACTGTTTCTTTGCCTCGAAGAGTCATTCTTGAATGTAGAGAGTCATGTTAACTTGATTCCTTATTTGTTTGATGGCATGAGATAACATTTGCACAATGATCGTTTGTGGAGCAGTATATTTATGCATGTTTCGAAAGCAAAACTGTTGGTGAATGAGTCTGACTTCCTCTTCTATATGAATGCGATTAATATCTGTGAATGTTCTGGTCTTCGCTCCCCGGCTTTCCTCTTTTCAAATTGTATTCCCATCCAAAGGCTTCTTTAGGTCGTGGGTGAATTGTATGATGACCCACTCGCCTCTTGCGTCTAGGACTCTAGCTTCAGGTACTAATGGATCATGCAGAGTAGGTTGTAAGGTGTTCATAACTTGAGTGCAACACTAGAAATCTGGTTGGTAGATCGGGAGTTCAAAGTAATTCTGAATTCTAGCTTTCTTCATGATGTCAATAGTGGATGGAAGTTCATGCACTACTTTGAAGTCTTGGGACATTACTGGGAACTGATGGTCTGTGAAAATAATTTTAATTGTCACCAAGACCAAGTAGTCCTCGGCACGTTGATCTTCTCAAAACCAGTGACCTTTTGCCTTAGTCACGCTCTGTAGAGGGAATTCTAGCATCTCCTCTTGAATGGTTGCTTCAGACTCCTCAGAAGCCATCTGCACTTGTAATAAGGAGAGCATCAGCTTTTTGTAGGAGGTATGTCATTAGTGGTGTGTGCTTAGTGACATATTGTTCATGGTGTCGCTTTGTTTCCCCTTACTTAAGTATATATGATCTCTTACCACATCTCTTTTAATTTTTATTCCTAAAAGAAAACAAAAGTTAGTGTAGCCGAAGCATTTATTTATTTACATATTAGGTCCATTCCTATGGAAGTAGAATCTATGATCTATTCCAAAATGGGAAATGTGCAGCCCTAGTTTTGTTACACACATCATGTGTTGAATGCATGGCCTCGAAGTGTGGCCTTGTCATGCATACTTTAGGTGCATTTGATTCTTCATGTGTGCAATCCGAATCCTTGTGATTCTGTTGTTCTAGTCCTTGCTGCCTCTTGAGTCTCCATATCCATTTTGTAGTTAAAGTGTGAGGCTTTGTCTTCCCTTTGTTTTGTCATGCTCTAGGTTTTTCCTCTTTCATTTTTGTAGTCTGATTGGTTGATATCATGTTCCTCTGGTACCTTTGGTGAGTCTTGTTTGACTTTATAGTCCTGCTTTGTTGGTGTAATATGTCTTCGTGCTTGTCAATCTCTTGACTTGCAATCTGTCTGATCTTTTTTGAAATCCATATGTGTTGCCATGTTTTTTGGGCTTCTACTAATGACTTTGGAAGCCATACTCTCAGAAGTCTCTTCGGTCCCGATTGTAATGAAGAGAATTCATTGTTTCTCCTTCTTTCCATAAGATGAGTGACCTCTATCGGTCTAGACTTCTCTATTTCCCTCATTGGATCCTTGCGAACCCAGTGTAGACTGACACTTCCTGATTGCGATAATCTAATAGTTGACTTCCACGTGGAGGATCTTCCTTTTTTATAGGTGACTTTAGGAGCGTTGTCTTCACTGTCTCTCTTGGATTCACCGTTCGTGTGGGATGACTCCACCTCAACAGCTGAGGCATTGGCATTGGTAGTCACTTCTTTCTTGGGACACTCCTCTGGTACACTTTTGGTTGATTCCTTTGCTAATTCCTTTTCTAGGGTTTCTTCCTCACTGATATTTTCATGCACACGAGGATATCTTTCTTCTATCAAGCTGAAGATTTTCTTATGCCCTATTTTGGCTGATATGTATCCTTGGGCTAGGTGAATGCTCACTTAAATCTCAATGACCCAATCTTGTCCTAGGATTAGGTTTTCTATCAAATCCTCGTCTTTACAGACCAGAACTTGTTGCTCCATAGTGGAATTTCCTAGGTGGTGGGATATCATGGCTTCTCCAATGCATTCTATGACTTGGCCTCCAACGCCTATCATGTGTGCTTTAGTAGGAGTTATGGTCGTTTGAAGATGCATGATGACTGTCCTTCATATGCAACTGAGTGCCGCTCCCGAGTCTATCAAAGCATTTGTTAGCTGGTACTCTCTCGTTCTAATCCCTAGATTTAAATATGGTTGGGATATGCTAAGGTTGTTCGTGTTGGCCTTCTGAACTTGATAGTTGGCCCTCGGAATAGGCCTTTCTCCTTGTAGATACCATTCATCCCTTTGTCTTATCCACTCTTTTTGTTTCTTGATACACTCTAGGGCTTCTTGCCTTGCCTCCTCTCTAATCCTCTCTTCCTCTTTTTTTCTATTTTGTGCACCTACCAATCATGCTAACATTTTGTCCATCAATGGATCCATGTAGCGTTTTACTTAGAAACCGCTTATGTAATTAGGAAGTATATCTCCATTCAGTGTGGCTAGGTTAATAGCTCCACTTGTCGAAATCCTATTGATTATTAGAGGTCCACATTAGGGGAAAAAATGAACCCTACATAGGCCTTTTAGATTAAGGAGTGATTAGTGATGGACCAATGAGAGAATGGTGGTGGACAGAGCCTACTCCCTTAATCACATAGGCTAGGCATAGGGTTCCCTTGGTTCTGTGTGGTCAAAGATGCTAAAATCACTTAGAACTCTTGGTTTTGATCTTGTAAATGGTTTTGAAAGGGTCTCAAATCAATTATAGCCCTTGGATTGCCTTGAAGATCCAAAGGATAAGAATGAGTGAGAAAAGTCAAGGTGCCTTTGCACCTACACCCTTTGATTTGATTCATATTCAATGGCCACGATGGAAAACTAGAAGAAAAAGGCACAAAACAACCTCCACCCTTGGATAGGCGACTTGATCTTATGTTTTTATTTAAATCTAACATGATCTTGGGCGTTTCCAATCCTCTCCTTTGAATCTATGCAAGATCCAATGGCTCAGAATGATCCCTGAAAAGAGGAAAGCGCCTTTGAACCTCCGCCATTAGATCTCACTGCCATTGGACGGTCCAAATTGGCTCGAACTTTTAGAGCAGCCCCAAACGCGGTTCTCCATCGGATTAAAGTTCATCCAAGGGCCCAAATTATCTCCAAAAAGGAGATCAGTCCCATTTCCGGGGCGCTGTTTGTTGGTGCAGACCAATCAACAATTGAAGCTTGGAGGACAAAGGGTGGAGATGAAATCAAGTTTTGAAGCATAGAAGATGGATACATTCACAGAGTGCAAGATATGTACACATATGTACATTAGTTAAGACATAGGTTACTTATACTTATGTTTTGATATAAGTTTGTATATAATTGCCTATATATACTTTGGAAAAATGTTGGGGCATAGAGAGAAGACAAGGAGAGACTATGTATGAGCATAGGAATAGAGAAATAAGTTGTTGTAAAGGTCATTAGACATATGAGAAGTTAGTTGAAGTCTCTCTCTCATTCAGTTGTATTCTTCAGAAATGACAAAATTTTTGCGCCCGAAGTTTTCGTGTCTTCTCTTTCTGTGGTAAAGCTTTTATGGAATGCTTTTATACAAGTCTAAGTCTAGAGTGGATAGATATCTGTATAAAGTTTTAGCTTCCAATTGTAATCAGGCTAAGAGAATTGTGTGTAGGAACATTCATATGTAAAGAATGTTCACAGTCTTCTGAAACAGACGCAGATTTTGAGTTCAATGAAATGAGTAGTGCTTAGTGCACAGTGTAAAGTTTTACACATATGATAGCTCAAAATCTAAGTTGAGAGATAAGCTATCTACAGCCAAAAGAATTTGATAAAACGGGTTCGACATTGTGAGAACTAAAGTTAAGAAGTTAGGGGTGTCCAAATCGACTTCTCAGAAGTACAGATTTAGACATAGCTGACTTGGTAAGTAGATTTCTCAAGATCTACTGAACTTTTTGAAGTAATCTAACTTGGAGAAGGTGCGCAATCTTTAGGCGATACCTTGTGTAAAGTTTCATAAAAAACTTTACACATTTACTCAGTCAATGAGCAAGATCTATGCAGCAGACTTTCTGAGGAAATTCCTTCTTCACAGTTTAGTCAAGAATTTGGTATTTGGTCATTGATAACTTAAATTGGTGAAGGTTTTGACTTACTCTTGATATAGAGGTGTTCTAAATTCAAGAGTAGGTTGTTCTTTTGGAGATTAACACTCTCCATCACTGTTTGATTCACATCCATCCAAAGGCTGAAAAAGCTATAGAGACAACTCCACAAATGCATGATGTGCTCCACACTCCCACGACTTGTCAAAGACTCTCTCTCTAGTCTCTCATCTATTTGAATCTTGTCAATTGATTTCCAACATCCAAGGGCTATGAGTTCTCACATATGAGGATTTGAATAAAAGAGAATATAAACATTATTTTATTTGAAAAAACCACTAGTGGTTTAGTATGATCCCTTAATCTCTTGGATTTAGCTTTTTAATCCGTAAAAATTAGGAATCCTTACAAGGCCCATGCAAGGTTCACTTTTTCCCCTAATGATATCCGCATTTTTGTAGCTTCTTGGTGTGTTTCTTCAAAGTATATACCAAAACTAAATCTCCTTCTTTTAATCCTTTATCTTTGATGTGCGTAATAGGCTTTCTATCTTCTCTTTGCGGCATAAACTCCCACAGTAGCTTGTATCCTAGTCTCATGTAGCTTCTTTATTCGTTCGAGTTGCTTGGACAATTTATGCCCTATCCATTCATGCTGTTGGGCTACTCTCAAGGTAGGCACGAAAAAATCGATTGGCAAGATTGCATTTTGTCCATACACCAGGTTAAATGGTGTAGTTCCAATGGTTGTCTTGTAAGCCATGCGGAAGGCCCAAATCGCATGATGCAATTTTTTGTCCCAATCAGACCTTCCACTATTGACTATCTTTGTCAATACTATGCACAACACCTTATTAGAGCTTTTCGCTTGATCGTTGGCTTGAGGATGATAAGGGGCTGTTTTTTTATGAATCACAAAGAACTCATTCATCAAGGACTCTATTACTTCATTAATGAAATGTGTTCCTCCATCACTCGCTATCTCTATAGGTAGTCCAAAGCGAGTAAAGATATGCTCAAAAAGAAACTTAGTGGTGGTCTGAGCATCATTTTTTCTAGTTGCCTTTATCTCTACCCATTTAGTTAGGTAATCAATTGCTACTATTATGTATTCAATGTGTGATCCTCTGAATGGTGGATTAATGGGTCCTATGAAATGGATACCCCATTCGGAAAAGGCTCTCGCACAAACCATAGGTCTCAATGGCATGTCATCTCGTGTGATAGGATATTTAGCTCTTTGGCATGTCTCGCAACTTCATACCTAGGTGTCTACATCCATATGTAGAGTTGGTCACCACAAGCCTACGAAGAGGATCTTTTTTATAGTTCTTTTGGCTGAAAAATGTCCTCCTGCTGCGCCAACATGTGCCATTTCTAATATGGGTAAGTATTCTCCTTCATGCACACATATCCGTAGTTGATTATCCTTCCCTGTCTTGAATAATTGTCTTCCCATGATGACATAGTCCTTACTCATTTCTTCCAGGGATCGTTTCCTCGCTAAACTAATTCCGTCTTCATGCTCTCGGGTCTTTAGAAATTTCGCTAACGTCTTACTCCAGCTGGGTGCTATTGTAGAGAAAGGTAAAGATGCATGATCATCTGGAGTGGTTTCGTGACATTCCGTGCAACTACTGACATACTCATGAACATCCTTAGGCATGTTAGGCCAATAGACTCCTAACTGTTTCAATTCTCTTAGAGTTCCATGAGTTCCTTTGTGCATTGTCCATTTATTCATGTGTACTTGTTCAAGCAAGTTCTTTTGTTCGTCTTCTTCCACACATCTAGACAATACCCCATTGGATTCCTTACGATAAACACTTCCTGCTACAATGTGTAAGTTACACGATTGTAGAATTTCCTTCCTACTCTCCCTGTTAATTGAGTGTTATGGTCCATGAGTGAGTATTGGAATTAGCTTTTCTGCCCACTTAGGACACACTTCCAAATTGAACAGGTAAGTGTTTGGGAAATCATCAAGTGCTCCGCTCAGTGGTTCTCCATGTGTTTGTCTAGAGAGATGATCTACCCTTACATGGGTGTTTCCTTTTTTCACAATCACCTCGAAATCAAACTCCATTAACAATAGAAACCATCTCACTAGTCTCCTCGTGTTACAAGGCTGATTAACTAAGTAAAATAAGGCTTGATGATCTATGAAGAACTTGAACTTGTTGGCTAACAGGTAGTGTGTGAATTTCTTAACCGCGTACATCATCCCTAATCCTTCTCGCTCCGTAGTTGTATAGTTTCTTTCAGCTTGATTCAGTTGTCTGCTTGCATAGGCAATTGAATGGTCCAATTTTCCTTCATCTGCCGGTTGAGCTAAAATGCATCCTATTGCGTAATTGGAAGCATCCACGTGAATATGGAAGGACTTGTTCCAATTGGGTGTTTTCAAAATTGGAGATGTGGTAAATTGCTTTTTTAGCTCATTAAATGCTTTCTCGCATTGGTCTGTCCATGTGAATTGAGTCAACAATTCATACAATGGCTAGGCAAATATAGCGTACATGTGGATAAATCGGCGATAGTATCCACAATGACCCATAAATGCTTGCACTTCTTTTGCATTTTTTGCTCTTGGAAGTTCTAGAATCACTTTGATCTTGTCTTCAACGGTCGATATTCCGTTCTGAGATATGATGTGCCCTAGGATTTAGCCTTGTCTTACCATAAAAATGCACTTTTCAGGATTCACACATACTCTATATTGCCGACATTTTTCGAATATTCTTCACAAATCATACTTCCATACTCTTCCTTAGGAATTCTTTGAAAACGTGACACATCAACCTTTGGAAAGTATCAAGGGCATTAGTGAGTCCAAAAGGCATCACTTTGAAGGCATAGACTCGCATTCAGTCGCGAATGCGGTCTTATGTTGGTCCTTAGTAGCGATAGGGACTTGGTTGTATCCAGAGAATCCGTCCAAGAAGCTATAGACTTCTTTGCCTGCAAATCTTTCCAATAGGTGATGAGTGATAGGTAATGGGTAGCTATCACGGATTGTGGCTGCATTGACTTTCTTTAGATTAATGCATACTCTCAGCTTCCCATTCCTTTTGGGCACAACTACTAATAGTGACACCCATTCAGTGTGTTCTATCTCATAAATGAATCCTACTACTAATAGCTTGTCCATTTCTTCTTTAATTTTTGGTGCATAAACATCATTATACGTGTAAGGGTGTTACTTTGATGGTTTTGCATCAGGTGTCCTTGGTATTCGGTGAGAACAAATAGAGGGTTCCACACCTTTGAGATCCTTGTAGGTCCATGCAAACACATCTCGATAGTCTCGAATCATTCTTATCAATTCTTCCTCCTCCTTAGGTGACACATCCTTCGCTATGTACGTACATTTGTCATCATTATTTTTTATGGTTATTATGATTTTTTTTTTGTTTGTTCCTTGTTGTCATATGCTTCTCCTTCTCTCTCATAGGCATCTGAATGGCTATTTTTCTTTCCTCTACTTCGTATCTTTGGAAGTTTTCTAGAACTTCAAATAAATTCGGGGTTGGTTCGGTCTTACTCATGGTTTCCTCATGGTTCGGTACTATAGGGGCTGCTTCTATTGCTAACACTTTGGGTATTCCACACTTGTCTTCGGCTTGAATGGCTTCTAGATAGCGTTCCTCTGAATCAAACTCTGGTTCCATCTCTATGCTCTAGTGTTCTTCTTTCCATTCCTTTTCTAATATTTCTCTTGCTTCTACCTCCTTAAGGACTACCATGTACAAGCTTATATCATAACCTTCTTCGTCCACACATTCATTCATGTTCAATACTTCCTCATTTACACATACATCCAAGGTTGCTAGGATCTTCATCCAACCGTGTGGTTCGAATGATTCATCAGGGAAAACTTGAGGCATGTACATTGGGTCCTCTATAGGTCGATAGTTTTGATGTCCTAAGGGCCATAGCTGAAGTCTTGGCTTCCTTACACATCCAAATTTTAGCATCCTCGTGCATCCATGATAGATCACTTGATCCAGCACTATGGATAGATAGATCATCTTCTTCCTTGTGTATGGGCATTCCATTGTAATGGGGGTACATCCCTATACACAAAAGTATGCAAAGGTCATCCTAATACCATTTCATTATTATTTGCCTTTCCAAATTGGCATATAGCTAATGTATGCTCAAACTTGACTCCACAAGTGGTTAATCTAATCTTTTCCAATATTCCCAAGGGTCTCTCTACATGACGATCTGCTAATTGAAGCTTCAGACGTGTTGGTCGCAGGGCTGGCTTTCCCCATTTCTCCCAAATCCCTTTGGTAGTGATCCCTACTCCTGCTCTTGTGTCTAGTATGGCCTTGGTAATGTATCCATTGTATGTGATGGGTAAACATGTGTTGCCCTCATCGCCTTCGCTAAATTCTCCAACCTTATCCACCGAAATTTGTATAATAGAGGGGTTTTCAGTTTCCTTGCTTTCCTTTTTGTTCTTCTCCTGCTCTAACTTCAATTGTCTCGCTAATTGTTTCCATAATTATGGTTTGACACGAAGTAATTCTTCCATAGTCAACTGACATTGTACTTTGGACTTTACTCCTTCTCATATTCTCCCATGTAGTTTGGTAGGGTGGAAATGCTCTGTGCTTCTTCCCTATTTCAATCTAACCTAGAAACTTCTTCATATATTTTCTCCATGTTTGACGTTGGTTGATAGTCTTCCACATCTAATTCCTCGAAAGGGGGTTTTGCAACTCCATTCTTTTGCCATTGATCTTCTCGAATTCTAGTCCACAACTCTTTTGGCCACTCAATCTCTAAATCAGGGACTATGGACATGGATTTTTCTTGGGTATTCAGTAATTCTTCCTTATCATCCCTCTGGTTTGGTTTTTGGTCCTTGGTTTTAATACAATCATTGTATTGATTCTCAAATATTCTCGTCTCAGGGACAACATGGATAGTCTTCTCTAGGGAGGCCTGAGCTACCTCTATGAGTTTTCTACATATCACTAGCCTCTCCTTTTCTAACTCCTCTTGTGGGTAAAGCTTTTCATGCTGCTCTACATTTGGTCCATTTGCGATTCTAGCTTGGTAAGCTTTCAACCACATGTCTAAATCATCTAGTCTTGGGTCTACTAGAATTGATCCTAGCTTGTTTGGCTCTAGTGTCTCCGGTGTAATGGGAATTTCTTCCTGGATTTCTAGCTTCTTTGTTTTCTTATTGCCTCTTGTGTCCTTCTTGTCTTTCTTATTTTTATTTTTCATCCATTTTTCCTTGAGTTTTTCCCTTCTCTCCTTCCACTTTTGGCTTTTTGTTGTTTGGGTATTCTCAAGTGGGTCTTTTGAATCTTCCACTACTTGTACTTTGGGTTCTAGGGTTTTACTCTTTTCTTGCTCTGAGTCTACTCGTTTTCTTTCTTGTCCTTTTGTTTGTGCTCGTGTGATGGCCTTCAATGGTACTGTGTATTCCTTGTCACTTCTTGAAAATTCAATTACTTTGATCACATTAATAGGTGCAATGTCATGAGTCTCATTGGGATTTTTTGGGGCAGTCTCTAAAGAGATTTCCTTTCCACAATCATTGCAATACCCTTCCCATGTCCTAGGGGGTGGTGGGTTGTATGGCCGAGTGCATTCTCTTATAAAGTGGTCTCCACCACATCTATAGCACTATCCTTTTGGCATGGGTGGTCTCATGGGTGTTGGTGCTTTGGGTGCTCTGTACATTAGTGTTGCCATCTCCGGTCTATAGATATTGTCATATCCCTCATATCCATAGTATGGTAGGTCATAAGATTGCGCGTAAACCATCATACTGGTGTCATAGGGATAGTAATCTCCTTGGGTCTGCTCATATCCTAGGTTCATTGATTCTGTGCCGACTAATGGTGATGCTAGTACTATGAATCTCTCCAAATTTTCCTCTGGTTGAACATATTTAACTGGTCCTACATTCGATGGAAATGGCAGTTGCTTTCCTAACACTCACTGAGGTTGTGCATATTGCCCTTGCTCATATTGCCTAGGTGTCACTTGTGGTCCTAGATAGGGATTATATCTTGGGATCTCCCTTCGTGAATCTCTAGGTGGGTATCCATACAGCCTATACTGTGGTTGGTTTGAGGGTCATGTCTGCCTCTTGAATGGACAATTCTTAGTGGTATGATTAGTGTATTTTTGTTCTATATGGAAATACAAAGCGGTTCCCTGATGTGGCTATCTATTCTAAGGGTAGGCTTGAGGCAAGCCTGTTCCTCCTCTGACGCACATGTGAGTAGGATGGTCTCCTCCACATAGGATGCATCTTCGTAACATGGGTATTCTCATTGGCTACCAGCTCCACCAACTCCTCTACATTACTAGAGTTGGATGTCACTGTACTTCTAGTGTCTTCTCATTTTGTTGGGCTTGGTTACCTTTGAGGTCATCAGCTAGGTTTTCCTCTAGGTAAATACACTCTTGAAGGCATTCACTCAACGTTTGTAGCCTCTTCACATAGACCAAAGTTCTCAAGGTCCCGTTCGTCAGCCCATCCAAGAATAATGATATCATTTTTTGCTGTGTGGGTCTTTCTGTTACTTGGCATCTATCGACATATTGATTGAATCTTCGGGCAGCTATTTTCATAGTTTCATTTGGGTTTTGTTTGAAGCTATCAATTAAAGATGAAGAGTTGTGTTTAATCCCTCTCTTAGTGAATTCCCCAATGAAATCCTGAAAGAACTTCTCAATATCTCCAAATTTATTGGGATCCAATGGTTGGAACCAAGTCAAAGCCATTCCTGTGAGAGTAAGTCCAAAGGACTCATACTGCACAAAGAAATCATCCACTTGTTCAGCTCGTAGAACTTGTTTAAATTGACCTATGTGATCGTAAGGTTCTCCCATCCCGTCATAATGGTTTCTCATACACTTAGCCACTTGAATTGGTCTTAGTCTTCTTATGGGTTCTAGTTGCGTAGGCATTAGAGGAATTCTTGGTCTAATTGGAAGCATTCTAGGGTGCACTCCGCGTGATGGTCTTGGCTTCACTGGTGGCCGAGAGTGGTTGCCTAGTCCAGGGTGAGTTTGATTGTGTGATTGCAGCCCTTGCATTGTGAATTGCACATGGGTTCGATTTGGAATGCTCTGATGGCTTGTCAGTCCCGACATTGTATGTTCCAACTCCTGTTGTGTCCCAAAGGGATTATGAAGGTAGTTGTCTGTTCTCACATAGGGAATACAAGCAACCCCATATACTTCAATTGATCCCTATCAATGGCATCAACTGGCCAGTATCTTCTTTGGTTCTTGTCTAGGTATGTGACTCTAGACTCCTCTTTAGGTTCTTTTAACTCATAGAAGGTCATTGGACTTTCCTCCTGTCCTCGTGTGGGTGAGTCAGTTTGTAACAACAAGTCTGACCCATGGATCAAGTAGACCTCTATTAGGTAATCATCTTGAGGTATCAAATCCCCTCTCAAAACTTGTGTCACTTTTGATTTGCCTCTGGGTGTAGTTACTAGCTCTTGAGGGTCAAGTCTTCCTAAGATTCCTTGTCCTTCCAGTCCCCCTCTCTTGTTGATCTAATCTGGGTGTTTTGTTAGCATGTAGATGTGACCTTACTTGTCAATGTACACTCCTCCTTCATATTTGACTGTAGGTCAAGGCACTATTGCTGAATCAGTAGAACTCACCATCTTGGGTACTGATTTGTTTAAACCATCCAGGTAGATGGGGATCTCCTGGGAATCAGTGGACACATATTGCAAAGAGGTACGGTATTCCCCCTCTATCGTGGACATGAAGTTTCTCCTGGGGACAAAACCTTGCATGTCTTCTGAAGCCATTGGTATCTCTTCTTTTGAGTCACTACAGGTGTTAGAATAGATAGAGTGATGACATGCCTGAGTTGCACTTCCTACTAATGAAATAACACTCCTCCGGCTACTTAGCATCCGTTCTGATCTCAAGTTCGTTCACTCTCCTGAGGCTATTTCTGTTTCTCACTATCCCACAATTGGCTCCTCAATTACCTCTAATTTTGCCCTCAAAAAGCTTAAAATGTTCTGGGCAATACCACTCTCGGCGATACCACACCGACGATACGATACCAGTCTTAGCACAATACGATACCAAAACTTAAGACGATACGATACCAAGAATTACCACAATAGGATATTGATTATGGGGTGATATGATACCTCTGCTAATGACAATATGATACTAGAACAGTTGACGATATGATACTAGATTCCTCCCGATACGATACCCCACTTTGCAGGATACGATACCCCACTTTGCACGATACGATACCAGTGCACTATACGATACGAAATCAAAATCTTTGACGATATGATTCCACAATTTCTCACGATACGATACCCAAGGTTTAGATGATACCATACCAAAGTCTCTCATGATATGATACTAGTGCATAACACGATACCATATCAACAAATCACACGATACAATACTAGTGCATAACACGATACGATATCAACAAATCACGTGATATGATACTAAAGTTCTCACGATACGATACTAGTGCAAGTACGATACGATGCTGAAATTTTGCACGATACGATACTGGAATTCCTCATGATACGATACCACGGAGTTCAAACGATACGATACCACGGAGTTCAAAGGATATGATACCAGGTACGCGATACGATACTAGTAATGTGCACGATACTATACCCCTTAGTCGACGATATGATATCGTGACCGCGACAATACGATACCAAGTGGACCACGATATGATACCATTTGCTGATCGTGATCGTGATACCAACTTGACGATATGATACCAAAAATGGTATCAGGATACCTCAAGTGGTACGCGACAATACGATACTAGGCGAGTATCGTGATACTAGGGAATTTTGGTATCGCGATACCAAAACTCAACCGACCGTGATACTACAAGCAAAATCTCTCTAAACGCAAAAATGTTTTGCAGAAAATGGTTTATTTCTCACCCCTCTTCACTCTTGACACTCTATCTCACTTAAAGAACCTTCCAAAACTCTCTGTCCCACCTCGGGATACCGGAAACATCTCTAATCACGTGCAAATGTGTTTTTAAAGTAATTTTGATGTTGAAATCTTGTTGTAGCTTATCTTCAAGGATGTCTTGCTTAAGATTTGAGCTCATAAGGTAGCTTTTTGGGCTTGTAGGGCGCGATACTGCTCAGGCGATATCGATTGCTGTGTGCACACGATACGAGTTCTAGAGCTAGTGTCAAATGATTTTTTTTTTATTTTTATAGTTTGTGATGCCTGAAGCCTATTCTACACTAATTTTGGTAGTTTTTTGAGATTTTTCTTGGTGATTCCTTCTTCCTCCTACTCCACTTCTCTCCTTGACCTAGCCCTAACTCTTCCTTTACTCCTTCACTCCTTCACTCCTAACACTAAACCTAAATACTCATTACACACACCTCAGGGATGTGAAGTAATAAGTGCTGAAGTGTATGACTACTTGCCACTGAACGAATTCACTTCTACAAGTACGATTCCTTCACTCCAGAGATATATCCATCTTAAAGGAACCTTGGTTGAGTTTGTGTCCCCGGCAATGGTGCCAAAAACATGTGTACCTAAGTCACGAGGTCTTAGGGACTTGTGTCAAAGAGACTAAATCTCATTTGCCCCACAAGTTCGTATAGTAGTAGATTGACACACACTTAATTATCAATGCGAAGAACCACATGAACCAAGTGTATGACGACATGTGCACACGTGATGGAAAGTGAAGTGGCTCAGCTATAATGCATATGAAAAGACTAAACTGCCTCTCCAGCTCACTCAAACTCTCGAAATGCCTGCGACGATACCACTTACATCATTAAATACAAATTTGAATGTTTCTCTCAGCTCCGAACTTTGAATATGGTCAGTAGCAGGTTCCTTTCAAAGCTCTCGACAAGATGCATCTACTCGTGGTATTTTCACTCAAATATGACAACCGCTCTTCAAGTTATGGCCAAAACAGTGAATGGTAGGAAACACCTACACTCATTCCACAACTCATATTGGTTCACACACACACTACAGTAGTTCAAAAGTGATGAGGAGGGATAGACAACAGCCTTACAGCCTCATTCCAAGCTTCACACACACACACACACCGTAGATCATAGAGAAGATGAAAATTAGCATGAAAGAAGCAAATTCGAAATTTTTGTTCTCCTTCTTCACAATGGCAAAAAAGTGTTTACAAAGAGTCACCAAGTGACTTATATACAGGTGCGCTAAAAATGGTCCTTTCACACATGATACCGGCACTTTATTGACTAATCTCTAATTTCCTACTATTTTACAAGAAGTATATTACAATGATTTGGGCTTATGCATGTAGAGGACTCCTCTAGTGCAATTACATAGCTTCAAGCGAATTTCCTAGGATTTTGAAAAAGAAATTTATGTCCATTAATTTGAAAATTTTGGGGCTCCTCTTTTGTGTCTCTTTTCTCTGCAACAAGGTGTTTGATGAGAAAGCAAATCCTAACGTTTAGGATTCACTTTATAGTAAGAGTTTGAATTTGAATTCAAACAATGGCTCCAACTCTAAGCTACAAAAATGGATGAAAATGTCACCTGATTGAGAGCCCCATTTGGAGATCATTTTGAGAGGGACCTTTAGTGTTTAGTGAGCTCATTCTACAACTCTATCACTACACTCACATTCTGCCATTATACATTGCCAACTACCCTCACATTGTGCAATTATACATTGCCAATGTCTTTGTAACTCTATGTGATTTAATACATATAAATTGATCACATCTCTACTTCATTTCTCTATTATGTTCATCTTAGAATAGTGAACTTCTTAGAATTGGTTCTCAGTGCATACTTGATCAGTTGATGTGATTTAAAATGTTATAGATTCAACATACTATCTATTTTGGTTCATTAAAATTTCATTTCATTGATTTACGCAATCTTGAGATATCTTTTAAACTTTGCTCATTGGTCTGCATAGCATGGAAGCCCAAAAATGTCAAGATGGTCATCTAACTTTCTAAGCATAATTCTCAGTGTATACGTGATCATTTTTAGTGAGATAACATGTAATTGGTAGCTATCTAAGTCAATTGGGTAAATTCCAAAATGAATTTGATCAAGTTCTAGAAAGTGGAGAGCATTGTTCATTTTACTAAGCATGTGTAGAGACCAAAATAACAAGTCTTAGCTCATAGTTGAATCTTCTACTCATATGTTTTGATCCATTGATTAGGGGATCAAACTCCAAAGCACTTAGGGGATTATTTGTGGTTCTTAGGAAGCTCAAGGGGTATACTATACACTCCTCAACTTGTTCTTGGCTAGTGTGAAGCAAGGATTTGTAGCACCAATTCATCTCTCAAATCTATCCACCATCTGATCCAACAGTGGTATCAGAGCAACCTCAAAGAAAAATGGGAGATGGATTTCCATCATTCATTGATATATTCGATAGAGGCAACTATCTAGCATGGTCCCTAAGGATGCAGGCTTACCTTCAAGGAAGAAGTTTGTATGGATGCATCTTTGGAGATGAAGAAATGCCAATATTCAGAAGCAAACATCAACCTAGAAGAGAACATGAAGAAAGACTAGCTACATGGTGTGCAAATGATGCTCTAGCCTGGTCTTAAATACTTAACTCAATATCTAGCTTCTTATTACCTCATATTAGGAATTGCTAGACCTCCCAAGAGACTTGGGAAGTCCTTTCTTCATAGTTCTCATCAAATACAAGGGCCAGGAAGAACCAGCTTTGGATGGAGTTCACAACCTTCAAGAAGCAACCAAATCAAAGTGCAAGTGACTATGTGAGCAAGATGAAGGATGTAGCTAACCAACTTGGGAGCATTCAAGAAAAAATAGAAGAGGAGCAAATAGTAAGGTAGACCATAAATGGCATCAAGGCTGATGACAAATTGGATTCCTTCACCACAACAATGGACCTATATATGGACATACAGATACCTCAACTCAACACATTAATGGGGCAACTCTTCACACATGAGACAAAGCTCAACAAGAATGGAGATAACTCTAGAGGTAATCAATCTTCTGCCCTTTACACAGATAGAAATAAGAGTAAAGATAAAGTCAAAGGTAAAGGGAATGAAGAAGAGGCAAGTACCTCTCAAGTAAACTTCACAAGTAGAGGAAGAGGTACTAGAGGAAGGTGCAAAGGAGGAAAGCAAGGCAAGGGGAGATCATACAACTCTTTACCTTGCAATATCTGTGGCTTGACCAATCATATCACTGATGAGTGCTTCAAGAACACAAAGAATTAGAGAGGAAGTGGCTTCGAGAGAGGAAGTGGCTTCGAGAGAGGAGGCTATGGACAATCCAGAGGCAGGTTCAATAATGGACGAAGTAGTTACTACAAACAAGGCTACAAGAACATATATCAAGGAGGCTTGAGAGGTAGAAGAGACTACGAAAACTATACACAAGACCAAGAAGATTCTCTATTGATTATGAACATCACATCCAAGGAAGTTAAAGATGATGAGCATCTATTCTATATTAATTTTGGTTGTTCCAATCATGTGGGTGGAAATGTAGCATTGTTATCTGATCTTGCAAAACCTAAAGGGAAGCATGAAGTCTAGACAAGCGATAACACTAGGCACTTTGTTAAGAAGATTGGAAATGTTAACACATCTAATGGTAACATGAACCTCTTAAGTAAGGTATTATATATGCCAACCATAACAAAAACCTAATCAGTGTTGGACAGATTGTTGGGAAGGGCTTATAGGTTAGATTCACAAGGCATGGAGCATATGTGGAGGACCCTCAACAAGGCTTCAAGAGGATTGCAAAAGGTGAGAAATTTGGTAGACTTTTTACATTTGAAGTTGAAGATACCAGAAATATTTCTCTCTTCGATTACAAATATCAAACCCTATCTGAATCGGAGATATGGCATAAGATACTAGGTCATGGAGGAGAAAGGACACTAAAAACAAATATGCAGGAATCATAGTGTGCTTGGCATTCCAAATGTGTCCAAGAAACACATGATTTACAAATGTGGAGCATGACAATTGGGCAAATCACACAAGCAACCATTCAATAGAAAAGGATACATGTATGAACACTCCTTGGAGCTAGTGCACACAGATGTGTGGGTCCTAGTAGAGAGCCATCTCTCTCATGATCAAGGTACTACGTTTCATTCATAGATGATTGTAGTAGATGGACATACTTCACTTTATGAAGCATAAAGATGAAGTCTTCACTTGTTTCAAGAAGTATTTGGCATTGGTTGAGAATCAAACAGGAGAAACTTGAACAGGCTCCGATCTGATGGAGGTGGTGACTACTTCTCACATGAATTTGACTCCTTCTTACAGGAGAGAGGCATAAAGAGAAAGGTTACAACAAGGTACACTCCTGAGCGAAATGGAGTGGTAGAGAGAAGAAATAGACTAATAGTAGAGGTTTCTAGATCAATGCTGAATAAAAAGGAACTTCCAAATTAGTTGTGGCCATTAGAGGCTATTTCCATAGCCACATACTTAGTTGATAGGCTTCCATCCAAGTCTTTGGATGGAATGACATCTTATGAGGCATGGAATGACATGAGACCTTCCCTAGACCATTGTAAAATTTTTGGGTGCATTGTTTATGCACATATACCCTCACAGATTAGAGGAAAGCTTGATCCAAAAGCTGAAAGGTGTATATGCATGGGCTATGACAAAAATGAGAAAGGATATAGGTAGTATAATCCCACTAACAAAGGATTTATAGTTAGTAGGGATGTACTGTTTGATTTAAATAACTCCTAGTTTGAAGATGATAGTAGGAAAATAAAGCTACCCTATGACTTGGAAAGTGATTTTCCAACTTTGAATCAAGAAGAACCACAAATATAAGAATAAATCAACTCAAAAGATGAAGAATAGATTGACTTCAAAGCTTAGAAGTCCAAGCACAAGACAAAATTCAAACAATTGGAAGACATTCCAGAGTCATGCAATCAAACACTTAAAACATATCAAAGGGAGAGCAAGAAACCCATAAAGTATGGTTATGACACATCATTAGTCACCAAGCATACTATATACATGGCTAAAGGTTCTATGTTCGAAGAGCCTTCTTCATTTGAGTTGCTAATAAGAAGGAAGAATGAAGAGAAGCTATGTAGGAGGAAATTGAAGCAATTCAAGAGAACAATACTTGGGATTTGGTCCGCAAGAGACCAAGCATGAAGGTAATAGGATCCATGTGGATTTACAAAGTAAAAAAAAATTCAGATGGTTCAATCAACACGTATAAAACAAGGCTAGTAGCAAAGGGTTTTGGTCAAACCCATGCAGTGGATTACGAGGAGACCTTCTCACCTTTGGCTAAGATGCCAACAATCTGAATTCTAGTAAGTATTGCTTCCTCAACGAATTGGAACTTGTATCAGTTAGATATTAAAAATGCATTCGTAAACGGATGGATCTCTAAAGAGGTCTACATGGCACAACCACTAGGATATGAAGATAAAGAAAAACCAAATTATGTATGCAAATTAAGGAAAGCACTTTATAGTTTAAAACAAACTCTTGGAGCTTGGAACCATAGACTAGTCACATATTTGCAAGACCAAGGTTTTGTTACTAGCAAAGCAGATTCTTCTGTGTTCATAAAGAAGACTAACTCAAAATTTCTTTATCTATGTGTTTATGTGGAGGACATCATCATTAAAGGGAATGATGACAATGGCATCAAGCAAATCAGGGCTCAGATGATGGAAGAGTTTAAAACCTGTGACCTTGGTTTGTTAACATACTTTCTTGGATTAGGACTTGTATATTCAGATTCTGGTGTCTTTATTACTTAGAGGAAGTACATTCATGATATGTTGGTTAAATTCAAGATGGAGAACACTAAAGTTGCATGTACACCTATGGAACTCAATCAAAAACTTAGCTCTAATGAGGGAGAACTATCAAAGGCTTGTTAGAATCTCAATTATGTAGCCCTACCAATAGTGGCCATATGCTACGGAGTAAGTACATTAAGTAAATTTATGCATACACCAAGAAAACCTCATATGGAAGCTGCCAAGAGGATCTTAAAGTATCTAAAGGGTACCATAAATGAAAGGCTATTTTATCCATTCTCATCTGACTTGGATATCAAGATATATTATGATGTAGATTGGGCTGCTCAAAAGATGATAGAAGGAGCACTTTTGTATACTTATCTTTTGCAGGTTCAAAGTTGACCTCATGGTCATCAAAGAAGGAGGCAACTGTAGCATTATCATCAACTGAAGCTGAATATAGAGACCTAGAAAATGCAACACAAGAAGCAAAGTGCTTAAAGCTACTCTACTCAGAATTGGGGATACACACCTACACTCAAATGATCTTTGGAGATAACAATATCTCACTTTATTTGGTTGCTAATCATGTACATCATCCATGGACTAAGCACATTGAAATGCACAATCATTATGTGAGAGAGAAGCTACTTAGCAAGGACATCCAATTTTCCTATGTATCGATCAATTTGCAATGTGTAGATATGCTAACCAAATCTTTGGATGGAACTAATACAAATAGATTCAAGATGATGATTGGATTGTAGGTAATGAAGCAGAAATGAAGACCAAGCATGTTAGCCTTGAGGGGGAGCTGTTATTGCAAGTGAGTCCAAGCCTACATACTTGGACAGTCAATATATTCATCATATAGTCATTCTAAGTCATATATGACTATTCTCTAGTAAAAGGTATTTACTTTTATCCTTGTAAAAGTGCATAACACATACTCCCACATGGACTTAAGAGGAAACAAATCAGGAATCATTTGGTACGTGTTTGATGAAAAAGAAAGTCCTAAAGTTTAGGATTCACTTTATGATAAGAGTTTGAATTGTAGTGGCTCCAACTCTAAGCTATAAAAATAAATCAAAATCTTGCATGATTGAGAGCCTAATTTTGGAGATCATTTTCAAAGGGATCTTTAGTGTTTAGTGAGCTCATTTTGTATCTCCATCACTACCCTCACATTGTGCAATCATACATAGCCAATTTCTTTGTAACTGTATGTGATTTAATACATATACATTGATCACATCTCTACTTCATTTCTCTATTATGTTCATCTTAGGACAATGAAATTCTCACACTTGGTTCTCAGTGCATACTTGATCATTTGATGTGATTTGAATTGACATAGATTCAGCATACTCTCTATTTTGATGGTATAAAATTTCATTGTCATTGCTTTACTCAACCTTGAGATATCTTTGAAACTATGATCATTGGTTTGCATACCATGGAGGCCTAAAAATGTCAGGATGGTCATTTAACTTGCTAAGCATAATTCTGAGTGTATACTTGATCATTTTTAGAAAATAAGCTATGATTGGTAGCTTCGTAGGTCAATTAGATACTCCCAAAAGGAATTTGATCAATTTCTAGCGGGTTGAGAGCACTCTTCATTTTATTGAGCATGTGTAGAGACTAAAATAGCAGGTCTTAGCTCATAGTTGAATCTTCTACTCATCAATTTTGACCCATTGACTAGGGGATCAAACTCCAAACCACTAAGGGGATTATTTGTGGTTCGTAGGAATCTCAAGGGGTCTAATTTAGGCTGCACATCTTATTGGCTAGTGTGACGCAGGGATTTGTAGCACCAATTCATCTTTGGAATCTGTCCATCTCATCCAACAAATAACACCACCAATGAGATTGGCAAGCCTATGTAAAGGCAAGTAAAACCATCCCAAGAGAAGTGGCAAGCCTATGGAAAGGAAAGTAAGATTATCCCAAAAGGAGTGGCAAGCCTTGTTAGATAACACTTTAAATCACATCAAATGATGAAGTATGCACTGAGAACCAAGTATGCGAAGCTCACTATTCTGAGATGAACACAACAGAGAAATGAAGTAGAGATGTAATCAATGTATATGTATTAAATCACATAGAGTTACAAAGACATTGGCAATGTATACTTTCACAATGTGAGGGTATTGATGGAGCTATATAATGAGCTCACTAACCACTAAGGATCCCTCTGAAAATGATCTCCAAATTAGTCTCACAATGATGCCGGATTTTGATCCATTTTTATAGCTTAGAGTTGGAGCCATTGTTTGAATTTGAACTCAAACACTTACCATAAAATGAATCCTCCAATTTAGGACTTGCTTTTTCATCTAACGCCTACCAAATGATTCGTGTTTTGATTCCTCCTAACTCCATGTGAGAGTAAGTGCTATGCATTTTTATAGATAAAAGTAAATGCCTTTTACAAGAGAATAGTCATATGTGACTTAGAATGAATATATGAAGTGAATACTAATTTTCCAAGTATGTAGGCTTGGAATCATTTGCCCCAATGGATCCCCCTCAAGCCTAACATGCTTGATCTTCAATTCTCCTTGATGTCCTACAATGCAAACATCATCTTGAATCTGTTTATCTTAGTTCCATCCAAAGATTTGGTTACCATACCTACACATTGCAAATTGGTTGATACATAGGACAATTGGACGTCCTTGCTAAGTAGCTTTTCTCCCACATAATGATAGTGCACTTCAATGTGCTTGGTCCTTGCATGATATACAAGATTAGCAGCCAAATGAAGTGAGCTAGTGTTATCTGCAAATACCATTGGACTGTGGGTATTTATCCCCAATTTTGAGTAGAGTTTAACCACATTTCTTCTTGTGTTGCAT
This sequence comes from Ceratopteris richardii, assembly GCA_020310875.1. Lineage (NCBI taxonomy): Eukaryota > Viridiplantae > Streptophyta > Polypodiopsida > Polypodiales > Pteridaceae > Ceratopteris > Ceratopteris richardii. The sequence continues at coordinate 128,910,943 of CM035408.1, forward strand.
TTGCTAGGCCTCTATATTAAGCTTCAATTGATGATAATGCCATAATTGGCTATTTCTTTGATGACCATGAAATCAACTTTGAACCTCCAGAAGATAAGTAGCCAAAAGTGTTCCTTCTATCATCTTTTGAGCCAACCCAATCTGCATCAGAATATATCTTGATATCCAAGTCAGATGTGAATGGATAAAATAGCACTTAATTTATGGTATCCTTTAGATACCTTAAGATCCTCTTGGTAGCTTCCATGTAAGGTTATCTTGGTGTATGCAAAAATTGACTTAATGTACTTAATCCATAACATAAGTCCACTCTTGTTAGGGTTGCAAAATTGAGACTTCCAACAAACCTTTGATAACCTGTAATATCTTCAAGTAGCTCCCCCTCATGAGAGCTAAGTTTGTGATTGAGTTCCATAGGTGCACCTGCAACTTTAGTGTTCTCCATCTTGAATTTAACCAACATATCATGAATATACTTCCTCTAAGTAATAAAGACACCATTAATCTAAATATACAAGTTCTAACCCAACAAAGTATGTTAACAAACCAAGGTCATAATTTTTAAACTCTTCCATCATTTGATCCTTGATTTGCTTGATGCCATTGGCATCATTCCATATAATGATGATATCATCCACATAAACACATAAATAACTTTTGAGTTAGTCTTCTTTATGAACAAAGAAGAATCTCCTTTGCTAGCAATAAAACCTTGGTCCTGCAAATATGTACTACTCTATGTTTCCAAGCTCTACGAGCTTGTTTTAAACCATAAAGTGCTTTCCTTAATTTGCACAAATAATCTGGTTTTTGCTTGTCTTAATATATTGGTGGTTGTGCCATGTAGAACTCTTCCGATATTCATCCTCTTGGGAGTGCATTTTTAACATCTAACTGATACAAGTTCCAATTCTTTGAAGCAGAAATACTTACTTAAATTTTGATTGTTGGCATCTTACCCACAGGTGAGAAGGTCTCCTCATAATCCACTCCATGGGTTTGACCAAACCCCTTTGCTACTAGCCTTGCTTTATACCTATTCTGAACCATCTGAATTCTTCTTTACTTTCTAAATCCACCTGGATCGTATTACCATCATGCTTGGTTCCTTGGGAACCAAATCCCAAGTATTGTTCTCTTGAAGTGCTCTAATTTCCTCCTGCATAGCTTCTTTCAATTCTTCCTTATTATTGGGTTCTTCAAATGAATAAGAATCTTTTGAGATAGAATCTTTTGCCATGCATATAGTATGTTTGGTGACTAATGATGTGTCATAGCCATAACTTATGGATTTCTTACTCTCCCTTTCAGATCTTCTAAGCCCTTGATTGTATGACTCACTAATGTCTTCCAATGTTTTGAATTTTGCCTTGCCCTTGGACTTCCAAGATTTGAAGTCAATATTTTCTTAATCTTCTAAGTTGATTTCTTCTCATATTTGTGCTTCTTCTTGAGTGAGAGTTGGAAATTCACTTTTCAAGTCATAGGGTAGCTTTATTTTCTTGCAATCATCTTCAAACTAGGAGTTATTTTCATCAAGCACCACATCCCTACTAATAGTAAAATCTTTGTTAGTGGGACTATACAATCTATATCCTTTTTTATTTTGGTCATAGCCAATAAATATACACCTTTCAACTCTTGGATCCAGATTTCATCTGATGCATGAGGGTATATGTGCATAAGCAATCCACCCAAAGATTTTATACTGGTCTAGAGAAGGTCTCCTACCATTCCATGCCTCATAAGGTGTCATTCCATCCAAGAAATTGGATGGAAGCGTATTAATGAAGTATGTAGCTGTGGAAAAAACCTCTGCCCATAAGTAATTTGGAAGTTTCTTTTCATTCAACATTTATCTTGCAGCCTCTAATATTAGTCTATTTCTTCACTCTACCACTTCATTTTGTTCAGGAGTGTGCCTTGTTGTAACCTCTCTCTTTATGCCTCTATCCTATAAGGAGTCAAATTCATGTCAGAAATACTCACCACCTCCATAAGATCTGAGCCTCTTCAAGCTTCTACCTGTTTGATTGTCAACCAATGCCAAATACTTCTTGAAAAATGTGAAGAATTGATCTTTATGCTTCATAAAGTAAAGTATTTTACATCTACTATAGTCATCTATGAATGAAACATAGTACCTTGATCCTGAGATTGATGTCTCTCTGCTAGGACCCCACACATGTGTGTGCACCAACTCCAAGTAGTCTTCATACATGTATCCTTTTCTATTGAGTGGTTGCCTGTGTGATTTTCCCAATTGGCATGTGTTGCCTACACACATTTGGAATGCCAAGCACACTTTGATCCCTGCATATTTGTTTTAGTGCCCTTTCTTCTATATAACCTAGTCTCTTAAGTCATATCTCTAATTCAGATAGGGTTTGATCTTTGTAATTAAAGAGAGCAATATTTTTGGTATGTTCAACTTCAAATGTAAAGATTCTACTAGATTCCTCACCTTTTGCAATCCTCTTGAAGCCTTGTTGAGGGTTCTCCACATATGCTCCATGCCTTGTGAATCTAACCTGTAAGCCCTTCTCAAGAATCTGCCCAACACCGATTATGTTTCTTTTTATGGTTGGCACATATAATACCTTACTTAAGAGGTTCATGTTACCATCAGATGCTTTAACATTTCCAGTCTTCTTGACAGAGTGCCTAGTGTCATCTCCTCTCTAGACTTCGTGCTTCCCTTTAGGTTCTTCAAGATCAGATAACAATGCTACATTTCCACCCACATGATTGGAACAACCAAAATCAATATAGAATAGATGCTCATCATCTTTACCTTGCTTGGATGCCATGTTCATGGTCAATAGAGAATCCTCTTGGTCTTTTGTATAGCTCTTGTAGTCTCTTATACCTCTAAAGCCTCCTTGATAGTTTTTGTTGTAGCCTTGGTTGTAATTATGATGTTAATTGCTTCCTCGATTATTGAACCTGCCTCTGGATTGTCCATAGCCTCCTCTATGGAAGCCTCTTCTTCTTTGATTCTTTGTGTTCTTGAAGCACTCATTTGTGCTGTGATTGGTCAAGCCCTATATATTGCAAGGTGAAGAGTTGTATGATCTCCCCCTACCTTCCTTTCCTCCTCTTCCCCTTCCTCTTGAGTCATCAAAAGGTTTAGAAATTTAAAGGAAATGTCAACTTCTTGTACAGTTCACTTGTGAAATCCCTCTTGTAATCTTTGAGTATTTACTTGATGTAAAAAGTGAAAGCATCTAAAGTGGTTGAGTCCACTTGATGAAAAAAGTAAGGAGAAGCCATGATTTTGTGATTGAAGGTAGTTGAAGAATCAAATCAGTCACTAAAATGTTTGGAGAGTGATTATAGGAAGATTCAAATTCAAAATTATGCTCCAACCATCACTATAAATACATGAGAGTTTAGTCGCATTTTTTAGACCTCCAGGAGCTGCGCTTTATGCCATATCTACATACTTTCATTTTTAGGATCATTTAAGTTCATATCTTCATGCTTTTGTGAGTATATTGTTCACTACCATATCTCTCTGTTTTCTAACTCAAATTGCAGAGATGATTTCTCTGATCTTGGTGCACCATTTTCAATGCTTTAAGTTGATAAAGTTTTCTGCTTAAGTCTACTATATATGCATAAAGTTTCATTGCAATTGCATTTTTCAATCCTGAGCTATGTTCATTTAAAGTCAACTATATTGCTTCATTCTCTAGTTCTCTCTCAACACTCCATCAGAACACTATTTTTCTCAGAGCTGGTTCTTCGTGTGTACTTAATCATTTTCTATGCTTCAAAGCTTGATAGAATCAACATACTTTCTATTATATGTTACAAAATTTCATAATCATTGGATCTTGGATTCTAGAGATATTACCATTTCTCTGCTCATGGGTCTAAGTACTGCTTGAGCCCGTGAAAATCAGGGTGATGCTACAACTTTTTAAACATCTTTCTCTTTATATGGTCCATCAATTTTGATGAAATAAATCTTGAGTATTAGCTTACTCAGTCAGTAAGAGTTCCCCCAAACGAATTAAGTTAATTGTTCTTGTGGAAAAAGAATTGTTCAAAACTTTGGATAGGTGTATAAACCAAAATAACAAGTTTTTTACTCATGGCTCAACTCCTACCTATCTATTTTGATTTATCCTTTTGAGAGTGATCTTCCAAGGTACATAGGGTGTCTAATACATCCTTTGGCAAGCTAAAAGGGCCCACTACATATCTCTAGGGTTTATTTGGCTCGTGTAATGCAAAGTTTTTGCAGCACCACTTCATCTTCTCCAAGCTCAAATCCATCTCTTAACAGTGGTATTAGAGCAAGGTTGGACAACATGGTAGATGGATTTCCTTCATCAATCGAAAAATTGGATAGAGGTAACTACTCAACTTGGTCATTAAGGATGGAAGCTTATCTTCAAGGTAGGAATTTATATGGTTATATAGTTGGAGATGATTTTATGCCAACTTTAGAGAACAAAGGTCAACCAACACAAGAAGATCAAGAAAGATTGAGCACATGGTGCTCCAAGGACGCACTTGCAAGGTCTTATCTCCTCAACCCTATCTCACATTTTTTGTTGCTTTGCCTCACATTAGAAGTTGTAAAACATCTCAAGAAGTGTGGAATGCACTTGAAGCCTTCCTCTCTTCAAGTACAAAGGCCAAGAAGCATCAACTATGGCTAGACTTCACAACTCTCAAGAAAGCTCCCAAACAAAATGTGACTGATTTTGTCACAAAGCTCAAGGACATAGCAGATCAATTGGGAAGCATTGAAGAGGTAATCGAGGAATATAAAATTGTAAGGTAGGTCATCAATGGCTTGAAGGCACATGAAAAGTGGGAAGCAATCACCACAACTGTAAGATGCCACATTATTTTGTAGCAATAATTTTTTACATTCTCTCTCTAGAAAGTTGTCGCATGAAATTTGTATGTTAATTTCGAGGATGAAGATGAAGGAACCTGAAAAAGTGTTGTATGAGAGAAAGGTAGAATACTCTCAGTAGAAAAACTTTACTTGATTGAATTTTTTGTAGTTCCTATGTTTTATGCCTCATTTGGTTCCATGAAGATAGGTTAATGAAGAGATTTTTCATGTTTTTTCATCTCTCTCTAGAATTTTGGATTTTGCAGGGCCCAAAAGTGATATCAGGAAGCAGATTTGGACCTGAGGCATCTCTAACATTATTGTACCCATTTAAGGACTGAATATTTTTGTCTCACATAAGCTCAAGTTGATTCCTCACTATTTTTGAGTTATAGGGTTTTGAAAAGTGCCGTTTTCCAACACTTAAAAAAAATAAATAAAAAAAAAGAAGCCTTCATTCATTCATCTTATTCATGTTCGTGGATTTAGAAAACGCACATGCGTATATGGGTTATTTTTGGGTGATTGACGTGTGTGTGTGAGTGCATTGCAGGGATCACCTCTATTTTTGCAGGTACGATTCTTGATGGTGGACATGAAAAGTAGATGCATGGGTGGTATGGAAGTCTTGCATCAGACATGCGAAAAGACGCTATCTTGGAGCATGCAGATTCTCAAAGTGCGGGGCTAGGAAGGCATGATTGGTCGTGCGGCAACGAAAGGCAGAGATCCCAAAAAGACAAAGACTGAGGAAAAGGATGATGGTCGTATAGTCATTACGATCGTTTTTCGGCTTCTAGAATTGTGATTGAGATTGAGATTGAGATTGAGATTGAGATTGTGATTGTGATTGAGATTGGGATTGAGATTGTGATTGTGATTGAGATTGGGATTGAGATCAGCTTGGGGGTGGTTGGGTGGATGAGGCTTCACATTGAAGCAATCTGATAGATTTTGTAACGCAGATCAGAACTACTTGTAAATCTGCACAGATAATAAAATTCTCTCTCTTCTTGTTTTGTGTATACTCTATTTTCCTTCTTTATATTTTCTGGTGTCGAAACCTATTATTCTGTGTGAGATTGTGATTCAAGTTTAGGAGACTTGTTATAAGTGGTATCAGAGCAGAGTTGGATTCCGGGACAAGATGCAGGCTTTGAAGAACAAGATAGAAGAACAAGAGGAGCTTATTCGTAGATTGAATACATAATTACATAAAGAAAGATCCAATAAACAAAAAGAGGCTACTGCAAATGCTTTTATGGACCTCAATGCTGAAGGTGGTAATGGTGCGGGCACATCAAACGCACGTAGAGCTAGACGGCAATGTGAACCTGAAGAGGACGATGATGCACGTGAATTTGCACTCAAGCAAGTGTTCAAAAGAGCAAAACTAAATGAATTTGATGGTGAGAAGAAAACTGGAGAGGATCTTGAAGCATGGATTGAGGAACTTGAAGATTTCTTTGACCTGCACGTATTTAGTGAGGAATCAAAAGCAAAGGTGGCAGTTTTGCATCTGCGAGGAGTCGCAAAACTGTGGTGGAAATCTTACATACAGACAAGAACACGTGAAGGTCCGATCCTCTGGAAAGAATTTCGAGAGCAAGCAGAGAATCGTTATTGTTCTCCACGTTATCGGATGGAAAAGAAAATGGAATTCTACTCTTTCAAGCAGCATGAGGAATATATATATAACTTGTCTGTTGAAGAATATAAGGAGAAATTTTTGGGTTTGCCTAAGTAATGCACTAGAAGTTTTTGGAGATGCGCTGAAAAGAAAGTTTATTGAGGGTTTGCGGGAAGAGCTTCGCTATCAAGTAAAGGGGTCCGAATGTGTAGATTTTCTTGATGGGGTTGCAAAAGCAGAAAACTTTGAGAAGATGGAGAAGTTTACCACGAAAAAGGCATTCAAATCAAGGTTTATCTCAACAGGACATCGACCCCCAAGACCTATTTCAATAAATCAAAATGGACAGAGATCGACTAACTCTATTAATGGTCAAGGAGGAAAACCAAAGCCGAAGCAAACGGATACACCTAAGAAGCAAGAAGTTGTGGACTGGCAACGTGATTCTAATTTCTTAGAACGGGCTAAGAGGCTGGGACTTTGTTTTCGATGCGGAGAACAAGGACATCGCACTTTTGAATGTTCAAACAAGGCCATGAACCGTTCTATGCAAGCTAAGATAGCTCATCTACAAGAAGAAAACATGACAATTGAGGAAGCGGATGATCAAGGTAAGTGTTCTAGCCCTAGACTTCAATGCATGAAAACTTCTTCTCATTCAAGGGCATCGGTGATTAGGATTATGGGGGACATATCCTCACGTAAGGTTAGTTTGTTGATTGATTCGTGTAGTACAAATTGTTCCCTTTCACTTAAGATGGCAGAAGCTTTAGGGTTTCATATTGAGATGCAGACTAAAAGACCTGTACAGATGGCTAATGGTAGGATACACTATACTGGAGGCTGTATTGAGAATCTTGATTTTATGTTAGGAGAACATAAGTTTTTGGGTACCTTCCATGTAATTGAAATGAGAGAAGGAAAAGCAGGATCCTTACTTTGAAAATAGAAGGGAAGGAACATCGTCTTGCAGGCAAGTGTAATTCAAGTTTTTCCCCTATTTCTGCAATAAAGTTGATTAGGGGTATTCGACAAGGTTGTGAGACATATTTGGTTTATGTGCATGACCTTCAGGAGAAGAAGAAAGAAGAGGAAATACCGGAATATGTTAAAGAACTTTTAGATGAGTACGCAGATGTACTTCCTGATGATCTACCGAGCATGCCTCCTCCCAGGAGAATTGACCATGCTATGGACCTTTATCCAGGAAGTGAACTTATTCTAGAGCACCTTATAGGTTCAATATTGATGAATTGAAAGAGTTGAAGCTCCAATTGGATGATCTATTGAAGAAGGAGCTGATAAGACCTAGTGTTTCACCTTGGGGAGCACCTATTTTGTTTCAGAAAAAGAAAGATGGTTCATACAGACTTTGTATTGACTATAGGGTATTGAAAAAGAAAACCATTAAGAACAAGTATCCACTGCCACACATAGATGAACTGTTGAGTCAATTGAGTGGTGCCACAATATTCACTAAAATTGACTTAAGATCGGGATATCATCAAATTTGAGTAAAGTCTCAGGACATACCCAAAACCGCTTTTAGAACGCGATATGGTCATTATGAGTTCATAGTTTTGCCTTTTGGATTGACGAATGCTCCTGCAACATTTATGTGTTTCATGAATAATGTGTTTCATGAATATCTCGATGAATTTATATTAGTTTTTCTTGACGATATTTTTGTGTATTCTAAGGATGATGACGAACATGCATTGCATCTCAGGAAGACTTTACAAAAACTAAGAGATCATAAACTATATGGTAAGATGAGTAAATGTTTTTTTGCAAAAGGGGAAGTGACTTATTTGGGGAGTGTTGTTTCTAAGGAAGGGATTCATATAGATCCTGAAAAACTTAAAAGCATAGTTGACTGGCCTACACCCAAATGTGTGAGGGATGTGAGAAGCTTCCTTGGTTTGGCACAATATGAGAGGGCACACATTAGGGGGTGTTCTCCAATTGTAAATCCTCTTACAGAATTGAAAAAGAAAAATAGAGAGTTTACAAGGGACGATGAGTGTCAAAAGGCGTTTGACGAATTAAAACAAAAAGTTATCGAAAATTGTGTGCTAAAGATACCTAAGTTAGGGAAGCCTTTTATTGTTGCAGGAGATGCTAATGGAAGCCAAATCGGATGCATACTTTCACAAGAAGGGAGGCTAGTGGCTTATGAGTCAAGGAAATTAAGAAAACATGAACTAAATTATACAACACATGACTTAGAAATGCTTGCGGTTGTTCATGCACTTAAACATTGGAGACACTTATTGCTAGGAGTAAAGTTTGAATTAAGAATAGATCATCAGAGCCTTAAATACATATTTACTCAACCTTTACTTAACAATAGACAAAAATGATGGATCCAATTGCTAAGTGAATATGATTTTGCTATTCAATACTTAGCAAGAAAAGAAAACAAGGTGGCCGATGCTTTGAGTCGTAAACCCTGATGCAGTTCAATTTCTATTTTATCCTCTGATTTTGATATTGGACAAAAATTTAAAGAAGATTTATTTTATGTAGCAATCTTGAAATTTTTGGGTATATATCCAGGTTCTATGTTTTAGGGAAAATTTCATTTGAAAAATAATGATTTGTATTGTAATTCTCGTTTATGTATTTCTTCAGAATCTGTTTTGAAAGAAAAGATCCTGCATGACTGTCACGATTCACCTTTTTCTGCACACCCTGGTTTTTCTAGAACTTATGCAAAAGTGAAAGCTTCGTATTACTGGCCACGTATGAAATATGATATTTAGAGGTATGTGGAAGAATGTCTCAAATGTCAACAAGTTAAGGCCGAATTTAAAAGGAGTCATGGCATGTTACAACCATTAGATGTGCCTGATCAAAAATGGGAATCCATCTCTATGGATTTCATAACAAAGTTCTCTATGACCAGAAGTGGGCATGATACCATCTTTGTTGTCGTGGACCGTCTTACAAAGATGGCACATTTTCTTCCCATGAGGAGAACTGATACAGCTTTGCATATTGCTAAACTTTTCATAAAAGAAATTTTTAGGTTACATGGTATACCCAAAAGTCTAATTTCTGATAGGGATGCAAGGTTCACATCTAATTTTTGGAAAGAAACATTTCAATCCATAGGAACAGAACTGCGCATGAGTACTGCATTTCATCCTCAAACCGATTGTGAGACCGAGAGGGTTAACAGGGTGCTTGAGGATATGTTACGCATGTATGTGAATGATAACCAAAACAATTGGACTGCATATTTGCCCTTGGTTGAGTATGCATATAATAGTGCATGGCATTCCTCTATTAAGATGACACCTTTTGAAGCAATGTATGGTTATAATTGCTTGCTGCGGCATTCACTTTTTAATTCATAGAATCACGTTGAAATATCCAAACACATGCTTGAAAACATGGATTTGGAGCTAAATAAGGTAAGGAAAAACATGAAAGATGCTCAAAAATGTCAGAAATTATATCATGATCTTAAAAAGAGACCCTTGGAATTTAGAACAAATGATCTGGTTTTTTTGAAAGTGAGTCCTTCTAAATCAAATCTGGTTTTAGGCAAAGATCGTCGATTGTCTCCTTGTTATGCTGGTCCTTTCAAAATCTTAAAGAAAATTGGTTCTGTTGCATATTTACTTGACCTACCTAATACTTTGAAAATTTATCTTATCTTCCATGTTGGATTACTTAAAAAGTATGTTCCTAATGCTGATCATGTTTTGTAGGACAAATCTAAGTTGAAGGAAGATGCCACTTTTGAGCTTGAACCAGAAGTTAGATTGGATAGGAGAATTAGCCATCTTAGGAATCGTGAAATAGTGGAAATTTTAGTAAAGTGGTTTGCATATCCTATTGAAGATTCAACATGGGTTGGTTTAGATGAATTTATGGAACATTATCCTTCTTTCCAGCTCTAAGGACAGACTTCTTTAAAGAGGGGGAGAATTGTAAGATGCCACATTGATTTTCCACCTGGGAAAAAAAAAGATGTGTAAGTAATAATGAAATTTTATGTTTAGGATATTCTGATCATGTCTACAAAATTTTATAGCAATAAGTTTTTACACACTCTCTCTAGAAAGTTGTCGCATGAAATTTGTATGTTAATTTCGAGCATGAAGATGAAGGAATCTGAAAAAGTGTTGTATGAGAGAAAGGTAGAGAACTCTCAGTAGAAAAACTTTACCTGATTGAATTTTTTGTAGTTCCTATGTTTTATGCCTCATTTGGTTCCATGAAGATAGGTTAATGAAGAGATTTTTCATGTTTTTTCATCTCTCTCTAGAATTTTCGATTTTGCAGGGCCCAAATATTATATCTGGAAGCACATTTGGACCTGAGGCATTTCTAACATTATTGTACAGATTTAAGGACTGAATATTTTTGTCTCTCACAAGCTCAAGCTGATTCCTCATTGTTTTTGAGTTATAGGGTTTTGAAAAGTGCCGTTTTCCAATAGTTAACAAAAATAAATTAAAAAAAACAAGCCTTCATTCATTCATCTTATTCATGTTCATGGATTTAGAAAATGCACATGGGTATATGGGTTATTTTTGGGTGATTGACATGTGTGTGTGAGTGCGTTGCAGGGATCACCTCTATTTTTGCAGGTACGATTCTTGATGGTGGACATGAAAAGTAGATGCATGGTGGTCTGGAAGTCTTGCATGAGACATGCAAAAAGACGCTATCTTGGAGCATGCACATTCTAAAAGTGCGGGGCTAGGAAGGCATGATTGGTCGTGCACCGGCGAAGGCAGAGATCCCAAAAAGACAAAGACTAAGAGATAGAAAAGGATGATGGTCGTACAGTCATTACGATCGTTTTTCGGCTTCTAGAATTGCGATTGAGATTGAGATTGAGATTGAGATTGTGATTGTGATTGAGATTGGGATTGAGATTGTGATTGTGATTGAGATTGGGATTGAGATCAGCTCGGGGGTCGTTGGGTGGATGAGGCTTCACATTGAAGCAATCTGATAGATTTTGTAACGTAGATCAGAACTACTTGTAAATCTACACAGATAATAAAATTCTCTCTCTTCTTGTTCTGTGTATACTCTGTTTTCCTTCTTTATATTATGTGATGTCGAAACCTATTATTCTGTGTGATATTGTGATTCAAGTTTAGGAGACTTGTTATAAGTGGTATCAGAGCAGAGTTGGATTCCGCGACAACATGCAGGCTTTGAAGAAGAAGATAGAAGAACAAGAGGAGCTTATTCGTAGATTGAATGTAGAATTACATAAAGAAAGATTCAACAAACAAAAAGAGGCTACTGCAAATGCTTTTATGGAGCTCAATGCTGAAGGTGGTAATGGTGCGGGCACATCAAACGCACGTAGAGCTAGACGGCAACGTGAACCTGAAGAGGACAATGATGCACATGAATTTGCACTCAAGCAAGTGTTCAAAAGAGCAAAATTAAATGAATTTGATGGTGAGAAGAAAACTGGAGAGGATCTTGAAGCATGGATTGAGGAACTTGAAGATTTCTTCGACCTACGCATATTTAGTGAGGAATCAAAAGAAAAGGTGGCAATTGTGCATTTGCGAGGAGTCGCAAAACTGTGGTGGAAATCTTACATACAGACAAGAACACGTGAAGGCCCGATCCTCTAGAAAGAATTTCGAGAGCAAGCAGAGAATCTTTATTGTTCTCCACATTATCGGATGGAAAAGAAAATGGAATTCTACGCTTTCAAGCAGCATGAGGATGATAGATATAACTTGTCTATTGAAGAATATAAGGAGAAAGTTTTGCGTTTACCTAAGTATGTAGTAGAAGTTTCTGGAGATGCGCTGAAAAGCAAGTTTATTGAGGGTTTGCCGGAAGAGCTTCACTATCAAGTAAAGTGGTCCGGATGTGTAGATTTTCTTGATGGGGTTGCAAAAGTAGAAAGCTTTGAGAAGATGGAGAAGATTACCATGAAAAAGGCATTCAAATCAAGGTTTATCTCAACACGACATCGACCCCCAATACCTATTTCAATAAATCAAAATGGACAGAGATCGACTAACTCTATTAACGGTGAAGGAGGAAAACCAAAGCCGAAGCAAACGGATACACCTAAGAAGTAAGAAGTTGTGGACTGGCAACGTGATTCTTATTTCTTGGAGCGAGCTAGGAGGCTGGGACTTTGTTTTCGATGTGGAGAACAAGGACATCGCACTTTTGAATGTCCAAACAAGGCCATAAATCGTTCTATGCAAGCGAAGATAGCTCATCTACAAGAAGAAAACATGACAATTGAGGAAGCGGATGATCAAGGTAAGTGTTCTAGCCCTAGACTTCAATGCATGAAAACTTCTTCTTATTCAAGGGCATCGGTGATTAGGAATATGGGGGACATATCCTCACGTAAGGTTAGTTTCTTGATTGATTCGGGTAGTACAGATTGTTTCCTTTCACTTAAGATGGCAGAAGCTTTAGGGTTGCATATGGAGATGCAGACTAAAAGACCTGTACAGATGGCTAATGGTAGGATACACTATACTCGAGGCTGTATTGAGAATATTGATTTTATGTTACGAGAACATAAGTTTTTGGGTACCTTCCATGTAATTGAAATGAGAGAAGGAAAAGCGGGATCCTTATTTGAAAATAGAAGGGAAGGAACATCGTCTTGCAGGCAAGTGTAATTCAAGTTTTTCCCCTATTTCTGCAATAAAGTTGATTAGGGGTATTTGACAGGGTTGTGAGACATATTTGGTTTATGTGCATGACCTTCAAGAGAAGAAGAAAGAAGAGGAAATACCGGAATATGTTAAAAAACTTTTAGATGAGTACGCAGATGTATTTCCTGATGATCTACCGAGCATACCTCCTCCTAGGAAAATTGACCATGCTATAGACATTTATCCAGGAAGTGAGCCTTATTCTAGAGCACCTTATAGGTTCAATATTGATGAATTGAAAGAGTTGAAGCTCCAATTGGATGATCTATTGAAGAAGGAGTTGATAAGACCTAGTGTTTCACCTTGGGGAGCACCTGTTTTGTTTCAGAAAAAGAAAGATGGTTCATACAGACTTTGTATGGACTATAGGGGATTGAATAAGAAAACCATTAAGAACAAGTATCCACTCCCACACATAGATGAACTCTTGAATCAATTGACTTAAGATCGGGATATCATCAAATTAGAGTAAAGTCTCAGGACATACCGAAAACCGCTTTTAGAATGCGATATGGTCATTATGAGTTCACAGTTTTGCCTTTTGGATTGACGAATGCTCCTGCAACATTTATGTGTTTGATGAATAATGTGTTTCCTGAATATCTTGATGAATTTATATTAGTTTTTCTTGACGATATTTTTGTGTATTCTAAGGATGATGAAGAACATGCATTGCATCTCAGAAAGACTTTACAAAAACTAAGAGAGCATAAACTATATGGTAAGATGAGTAAATGTTTTTTTGCAAAAGGGGAAGTGACTTATATGGGGAGAGTTGTTTCTAAGGAAGGGATTCATATAGATTCTGAAAAAGTTAAAAGCATAGTTGACTGGCCTACACCCAAATGTCTGAGGGATGTGAGAAGCTTCCTTGGTTTGGCACAATATGAGAGGGCACACATTAGGGAGTTTTCTCAAATTGCAAATCCTCTTAAAGAATTGACAAAGAAAAATAGAGATTTTACATGGGACGATGAGTGTCAAAAGTCGTTTGACGAATTAAAACAAAAAGTTATCGAAAATTGTGTGCTAAAGATACCTGAGTTAGGGAAGCCTTTTATTGTTGCATGTGATGCTAGTGGAAGCCAAATTGCATGCGTACTTTCACAAGAAGGGAGGGTAGTGGCTTATGAGTCAAGGAAATTAAGGAAACATGAATTAAATTATACAACACATGACTTAGAAATGCTTGCAGTTGTTCATGCACTTAAACATTGGAGACACTTATTGCTAGTAGTAAAGTTTGAATTAAGAATAGATCATCAGAGCCTTAAATACATATTTACTCAGTCTTTACTTAACAATAGACAAAAACGATGGATCCAATTGCTAAGTGAATATGATTTTGATATTCAATACTTAGCAGGAAAAGAAAACAAGGTGGCCGATGCTTTGAGTCGTAAACCCTGATGCAGTTCAAGTTCTATTTTATCCTCTGATTTTGATATTGGAAAAGAATTAAAAGAAGATTTATTTTATGTAGCAATCTTGAAATTTTTGGGTATGAATCCAGGTTCTATGTTTCAGGGAAAATTTCATTTGAGAAATAATGATTTGTATTGTAATTCTCGTTTATGTATTTCTTCAGAATCTGTTTTGAAAGAAAAGATCCTGCATGACTGTCATGATGCACCTTTTTTTGCACACCCTGGTTTTTCTAGAACTTATGCAAAAGTGAAAGCTTCGTATTACAGGCCACATCTGAAATATGATATTAAGAGGTATGTTGAAGAACGTCTCAAATGTCAACACGTTAAGGCGGAATTTAAAAGGAGTCCTAGCATGTTACAACCATTAGATGTGCCTGATCAAAAATGGGAATCCATCTCTATGGACTTCATAACAAAGTTGCATGTTACCAGAAGTGGGCATGATACCATCTTTGTTGTCGTGGACCGTCTTACAAAGATGGCACATTTTCTTCCCATGAGGAGAACTGATACCGCTTTGCATGTTGCTAAACTTTTCATAAAAGAAATTTTTAGGTTACATGGTATACCCAAAAGTATAATTTTTGATAGGGATGCAAGGTTCACATCTAATTTTTGGAAAGCAACATTTCAATCCATAGGAACAGAACTGCGCATGAGTACTGCATTTCATCCTCAAACCGATGGTGAGACCGAGAGGGTTAACAGGGTGCTTGAGGATATGTTACGCATGTATGTGAATGATAACCAAAACAATTGGACTGCATATTTGCCCTTGGTTGAGTATGCATATAATAGTGCATTGCATTCCTCTATTAAGATGACACCTCTTGAAGCAATGTATGGTTATAATTGCTTGCTGCGGCATTCACTTTTTAATTCATAGAATTAGGTTGAAATATCCAAACAGATGCTTGAAAACATGGATTTGGAGCTAAATAAGGTAAGGAAAACATGAAAGATGCTCAAAAACGTCAGAAATTATATCATGATCTCAATAAGGGACCCTTGGAATTTAGAAAAAATGATCTGGTTTTTTTGAAAGTGAGTCCTTCTAAATCAAATCTGGTTTTAGGCAAAGATCGTCGATTGTCTTCTCGTTATGCTGGTCCTTTCAAAATCTTAAAGAAAATTGGTTCTGTTGCATATTTACTTGACCTACCTAATACTTTGAAAATTCATCCAGTCTTCCATGTTGGATTACTTAAAAAGTATGTTCCTAATGCTGATCATGTTTTGCAGGACAAATCTAAGTTGAAGGAAGATGTCACTTTTGAGCTTGAACCAGAAGTCATATTGGATAGGAGAATTAGATATCTTAGGAATCGTGAAATAGTGGAAATTTTAGTAAAGTGGTTTGCATATCCTCTTGAAGATTCAACATTGGTTGGTTTAGATGAGTTTATGGAACATTATCCTTCTTTCCAACTCTAAGGACAGACTTCTTTAAAGAGGGGGAGAATTGTAAGATGCCACATTGATTTTCCACCTCGAAAGAAAAAAGATTTGTAGGTAATAATGAAATTTTATGTTTAGGATATTCTGATCATGTCTACAAAATTTTGTAGCAATAAGTTTTTACATTCTCTCTCTAGAAAGTTATCGCATGAAATTTGTATGTTAATTTTGAGCATGAAGATGACTGAAAAAGTGTTGTATGAGAGAAAGGTAGAGTACTCTTAGTAGAAAAACCTTACCTGATTGAATTTTTTGTAGTCCCTATGTTTTATGCATCATTTGGTTCCATGAAGATAGGTTAATGAAGACATTTTTCATGTTTTTTCATCTCTCTCTAGAATTTTTGATTTTGCAGGGCCCAAAAGTGATATCTGGAAGCAAATTTGGACCTGAGGCATCTCTAACATTATTGTACAGATTTAAGGACTGAATATTTTTGTCTCTCACAAGCTCAAGCTGATTCCTCACTGTTTTTGAGTTATAGAGTTTTGAAAAGTGCCGTTTTCCAACACTTAAAAAAATAATAAAAAAAAAGAAGCCTTCATTCATTCATCTTATTCATGTTCATGGATTTAGAAAACGCACATGGGTATATGAGTTATTTTTGGGTGATTGACGTGTGTGTGTGAGTGCGTTGCAGGGATCACCTCTATTTTTGCAGATACGATTCTTGATGGTGGCTATGAAAAGTAGATGCATGGGTGGTCTGGAAGTCTTGCATGAGACATGCGAAAAGACGCTATCTTGGAGCATGCAGATTCTAAAAGTGCGGGGCTAGGAAGGCTTGATTGGTCGTGCACCGACGAAAGGCAGAGATCCCAAAAAGACGAAGATTGAGAGATAGAAAAGGATGATGGTCGTACAGTCATTACGATCATTTTTCGGCTTCTAGAATTGCGATTGAGATTGAGATTGAGATTGAGATTGAGATTGTGATTGTGATTGAGATTGGGATTGAGATTGTGATTGTGATTAAGATTGGGATTGAGATCAGCTCGAGGGTGGTCGGGTGGATGAGGCTTCACATTGAAGCAATCTGATAGATTTTGTACGCAGATCAGAACTACTTGTAGAACTGAACAGATAATATCTCTCTTTTCTTGTTCTGTGTATACTCTGTTTTCCTTCTTTATATTTTGTGGTGTCGAAACCTATTATTCTGTGTGAGATTGTGATTCAAGTTTAGGAGACTTGTTACGTGTGGTATCAGAGCAGAGTTGGATTCCGGGACAAGATGCAGGCTTTGAAGAACAAAATAGAAGAACAAGAGGAGCTTATTCGTAGATTGAATGCAGAATTACATAAAGAAAGATCCAACAAACAAAAAGAGGCTACTGCAAATGCTTTTATGGACCTCAATGCTGAAGATGGTAATGGTGTGGGCACATCAAATGCACGTAGAGCTAGATGGCAACGTGAACCTGAAGAGGATAATGATGCACGTGAATTTGCACTCAAGCAAGTGTTCAAAAGAGAAAAATTAAATGAATTTGATGGTGAGAAGAAAACTCGAGAGGATCTTGAAGCATGGATTGAGGAACTTGAAGATTTCTTTGACCTGCACATATTTAGTGAGGAATCAAAAGCAAAGGTGGCAATTCTGCATCTGCGAGGAGTCGCAAAACTGTGGTGGAAATCTTACATACAGACAAGAACACGTGAAGGTCCGATCCTCTGGAACGAATTTTGAGAGCAAGCAGAGAATCGTTATTGTTCTCCACATTATTGGATGGAAAAGAAAATGGAATTCTACTCTTTCAAGCAGCATGAGGACGATAGATATAACTTGTCTCTTGAAGAATATAAGGAGAAATTTTTGCGTTTACATAAGTATGTACTAGAAGTTTCTGGAGATGCACTGAAAAGCAAGTTTATTGAGGGTTTGGGGGAAGAGCTTCGCTATCAAGTAAAGGGGTCCGAATGTGTAGATTTTCTTGATGCGGTTGCAAACACAGAAAACTTTGAGAAGATGGAGAGGTTTACCACGGAAAAGGCATTCAAATCAAGGTTTATCTCAACAGGACATCGACCCCCAAGACCTATTTCAATAAATCAAAATGGACAGAGATCGACTAACTCTATTAACGGTCAAGGAAGAAAACCAAAGCCGAAGCAAACAGATACACCTAAGAAGCAAGAAGTTGTGGACGGGCAACGTGATTCTGATTTCTTGGAGCATGCTAAGAGGCTGGGACTTTGTTTTCGATGTGGAGAACAAGGACATCACACTTTTGAATGTCCAAACAAGGCCATCAACCGTTCTATGCAAGCAAAGATAGCTCATCTACAAGAAGAAAACATGACAATTGAGGAAGCGGATGATCAAGGTAAGTGTTCTAGCCCTAGACTTCAATGCATGAAAACTTCTTCTCATTCAAGGGCATCGGTGATTAGGATTATGGGGGACATATCCTCACGTAAGGTTAGTTTCTTGATTGATTTGGGTAGTACAAATTGTTTCCTTTCACTTAAGATGGCAGAAGCTTTAGGGTTGCATATTGAGATGCAGACTAAAAGACCTGTAGAGATGGCTAATGGTAAGATACACTATACTCAAGGCTGTATTGAGAGTCTTGATTTTATGTTAGGAGAACATAAGTTTTTGGGTACCTTCCATGTAATTGAAATGAGAGAATGTGATGTAATCATCGAAATGGACTGGCTGGTTCATAACAGTGTTGTGATTGATTGTGAAAGCGGGATCCTTACTTTGAAAATAGAAGGGAAGGAACATCGTCTTGCAGGCAAGTGTAATTCAAGCTTTTCCCCTATTTCTGCAATAAAGTTGATTAGGGGTCTTTGACAGGGATGTGAGACATATTTGGTTTATGTGCATGACCTTCAGGAGAAGAAGAAAGAAGAGGAAATACCAGAATATGTTAAAAACCTTTTAGATGAGCAGGCAGATGTATTTCCTGATGATCTAACGGGCATGCCTCCTCCTAGGCAAATTGACCATGCTATAGACCTTTATCTAGGAAGTGAGCCCTAGAGCACCTTATAGGTTCAATATTGATGAATTGAAAGAGTTGAAGCTCCAATTGGATGATCTATTGAAGAAGGAGTTGATAAGACCTAATGTTTCTCCTTAGGGAGCACGTGTTTTGTTTCAGAAAAAGAAAGATGGTTCATATAGGCTTTGTATTGACTATAGGGGATTGAACAAGAACACCATTAAGAACAAGTATCCACTGCAACACATACATGAATTGTTGAGTCAATTGAGTGGTGCCACAGTATTCACTAAAATTGACTTAAGATCGGGATATCATCAAATAAGAGTAAAGTCTGAGGACATACCCAAAACCCCTTTTAGAACGCAATATGGTCATTATGAGTTCACAGTTTTGCCTTTTGGATTGACGAATGCTCCTACAACATTTATGTGTTTGATGAATAATGTGTTTCATGAATATCTCGATGAATTTATATTAGTTTTTCTTGATGATATTTTTGTGTATTCTAAGGATGATGATGAACATGCATTGCATCTCAGGAAGACTTTACAAAAACTAAGAGAGCATAAACTATATGGTAAGATGAGTAAATGTTTTTTTGCAAAAGGGGAAGTGACTTATTTGGGGAGAGTTGTTTCTAAGGAAGGGATTCATATAGATCCTGAGAAAGTTAAAACCATAGTTGACTAGCCTACACCCAAATGTGTGAGGGATGTGAGAAGCTTCCTTGGTTTGGCACAATATGAGAGGGCACACATTAGGGAGTTTTCTCGAATTGCAAATCCTCTTACAGAATTGACAAAGAAAAATAGAGAGTTTACATGGAACCATGAGTGTGAGAAGGCGTTTGACGAATTAAAACAAAAAGTTATCAAAAATTGTGTGCTAAAGATACCTGAGTTAGGGAAGCCTTTTATTGTTGCATGTGATGCTAGTGGAAGCCAAATTGGAAGCGTACTTTCACAAGAAGGGAGGGTAGTGGCTAATGAGTCAAGGAAATTAAGGAAACATGATATAAATTATACAACACATGACTTAGAAATTCTTGCGGTTGTTCATGCACTAGACATTGGAGACACTTATTGCTAGGAGTAAAGTTTGAATTAAGAACAGATCATCAGAGCCTTAAATACATATTTACTCAACCTTTACTTAACAATAGACAAAAACGATGGATCCAATTGCTAAGTGAATATGATTTTGATATTAAATACTTAGCAGGAAAAGAAAACAAGGTGGCCGATGCTTTGAGTCGTAAACCCTTATGCAGTTCAATTTCTATTTTATCCTCTGATTTTGATATTGGAAACGAATTAAAAGAAGATTTATTTTATGCAGCAATCTTGAAATTTTTGGGTATGACTCCAGGTTCTATGTTTCAGGGAAAATTTCATTTGAGAAATAATGATTTGTATTGTAATTCTTGTTTTTGTATTTCTTCAGAATCTATTTTGAAAGAAAAGATTCTGCATGACTGTCATGATGCACCTTTTTCTACACACCCTAGTTTTTCTAGAACTTATGCAAAAGTGAAAGCTTCGTATTATTGGCCACGTATGAAATATGATATTAAGAGGTATGTTGAAGAATGTCTGAAATGTCAACAGGTTAAGGCTGAATTTAAAAGGAGTCCGTGCGTGTTACAACCATTAGATGTGCCTAATCAAAAAATGGAATCCATCTCTATGGATTTCTTAACAAAGTTGCTTGTGACCAAAAGTGGACATGATACCATCTTTGTTGTCGTGGACCATCTTACAAAGATG
Organism: Ceratopteris richardii; assembly: GCA_020310875.1. Classification (NCBI taxonomy): domain Eukaryota; kingdom Viridiplantae; phylum Streptophyta; class Polypodiopsida; order Polypodiales; family Pteridaceae; genus Ceratopteris; species Ceratopteris richardii. Next base: position 128,931,716 of record CM035408.1, read on the forward strand.
GCACATTCTCTTCCCATGAGGAAAACTGATACAGCTTTGCATGTTGCTAAACTTTTCATAAAAGAAGTTTTCAGGTTACATGGTATCCCCAAAAGTATAATTTCGGATAGAGATGCAAGGTTCACATCTAATTTTTGGAAAGCAACAATTCAATCCATAGGAACAGAACTGCGCATGAGTACTGCATTTCATCCTCAAACCGATGGTAAGACCGAGAGGGTTAACATGGTGCTTGAGGATATGTTACACATGTATGTGAATGATAAGCAAAACAATTGGACTGCATATTTGCCCTTGGTTGAGTATGCATATAATAGTGCATGGCATTCCTCTATTAAGATGACACCTTTTGAAGCAATTTGTATGGTTATAATTGCTTGCTGCCGCATTCACTTTTTAATTCACAGAATCACATTGAAATATCCAAACAGATGCTTGAAAACATGGATTTGGAGCTAAAAAAGGTAAGGAAAAACATGAAAGATGCACAAAAACGTCAGAAATTATATCATGATCTCAAAAAGAGACCGTTGGAATTTAGAACAAATGATCTGGTTTTTTTGAAAGTGAGTACTTCTAAATCAAATCTGGTTGTAGGCAAAGATCGTCGATTGTCTCCTCGTTATGCTGGTCCTTTCAAAATCTTAAAGAAAATTGGTTCTGTTGCATATTTACTTGACCTACCTAATACTTTGAAAATTCATCCAGTCTTCCATGTTGGATTACTTAAAAAGTATGTTCCTAATGCTGATCATGTTTTGCAGGACAAATCTAAGTAGAAGGAAGATGCCACTTTTGAGCTTGAACCAGAAGTTATATTGGATAGGAGAATTAGACATCTTAGGAATCGTGAAATAGTGGAAATTTTAGTAAAGTGGTTTGCATATCCTATTGAAGATTCAACATGGGTTGGTTTATATGAGTTTATGGAACATTATCCTTCTTTCCAACTCTGAGGACAGAGTTCTTTAAAGAGGGGGAGAATTGTAAGATGCCACATTGATTTTCCACCTGGGAAAAAAAAAGATGTGTAGGTAATAATAAAATTTTATGTTTAGGATATTCTAATCATGTCTACAAAATTTTGTAGGAATAAGTTTTTACATTCTCTCTCTAGAAAGTTGTCGAATGAAATTCGTATGTTAATTTAGAGCATGAAGATGAAGGAATCTGAAAAAGTGTTGTATGAGAGAAAGGTAGAGTACTCTCAGTAGAAAAAATTTACTTGATTGAATTTTTTGTAGTTCCTATGTTTTATGCCTCATTTGGTTCCATGAAGATAGGTTAATAAAGAGATTTTTCATATTTTTTCATCTCTCTCTAGAATTTTCAATTTTGCAGATCCCAAAAGTGATATCTGGAAGCACATTTGGACCTGAGGCATATCTAACATTATTGTACAGATTTAAGGACTGAATATTTTTGTCTCTCACAAGCTCAAGCTGATTGCTCACTGTTTCTGAGTTATAGGGTTTTGAAAAGTGCGGTTTTCCAACACTTAAAAAAATTAATAATAAAAAAAAAAGAGCCTTTATTCGTTCATCTTATTCATGTTCGTGGATTTAGAAAACGCACATGGGTATATGGGTTATTTTTGGGTGATTGACGTGTGTGTGTGTGAGTGCGTTGCAAGGATCACCTCTATTTTTGCAGGTACGATTCTTGATGGTGCACATGAAAAGTAGATGCATGGGTGGTCTGGAAGTCTTGCATGAGACATGCAAAAAGATGCTATCTTGGAGCATGCAGATTCTAAAAGAGCGGGGCAAGGAACGCGTGATTGGTCGTGCGCTGGCGAAAGGTAGAGATCCCAAAAAGACGAAGACTGAGAGATAGGAAAGGATGATGGTCGTATAGTCATTACGATCGTTTTTTGGCTTCTAGAATTGCGATTGAGATTAAGATTGAGATTGAGATTGAGATTGTTATTGTGATTGAGATTGGGATTGAGATTGTGATATGTGATTGATATTGGGATTGAGATCAGCTCGGGGGTAGTCGGGTGGATGAGGCTTCACATTGATGCAATGTGATAGATTTTGTAACTCAGATCAGAACTACTTGTAAGTCTGCACAGATAATAAAATTCTCTCTCTTCTTGTTCTACGTATACTCTGTTTTCCTTCTTTATATTTTGTGGTGTCGAAACCTATTATTCTGTGTGAGATTATGATTCAAGTTTAGGAGACTTGTTACAAGTGGTATCAGAGCAGAGTTGGATTCCGGGACAAGATGTAGGCTTTGAAGAAGAATATAGAAGAACAAGAGGAGCTTATTCGTAGATTGAATGCAGAATTTTATAAAGAAAGATCCAACAAACAAAAAGAGGCTACTACAAATGCTTTTATGGACCTCAATGCTGAAGATGTTAATGGTGCGGGCACATCAAACGCACGTAGAGCTAGAGGGCAACGTGAACCTAAAGAGGATGATGATGCAGATGAATCTGCACTCAAGAAAGTGTTCAAAAGAGCAAAATTAAATGAATTTGATGGTGAGAAGAATAGTGGAGAGGATCTTGAAGCATGGATTGAGGAACTTGAAGATTTCTTTGACCTACACGTATTTAGTGAGGAATCAAAAGCAAAGGTGGCAATTTTGCATCTACGAGGAGTCGCAAAACTGTGGTGGAAATCTTACATACAGACAAGAACACGTGAAGGTCTGATCCTCTGGAAAGAATTTCAAGAGGAAGTAGAGAATTGTTATTCTTCTCCACATTATCGGATGGAAAAGAAAATGGAATTACTCTTTCATGCAGCATGAGGATGATAGATATAAGTTTTTTGTTGAAGAATATAAGGAGAAATTTTTGTGTTTACATAAGTATGCATTAGAAGTTTCTGGAGATGCGTTGAAAAGCAAGTTTATTGAGGGTTTGCAGGAAGAGCTTCGCTATCAAGTAAAGGGGTCCGGATGTGTAGAATTTCTTGATGCGGTTGCAAAAGCAGAAAACTTTGAGAAGATGGAGAAGTTTACCACAAAAAAGGCATTCAAATCAAGGTTTATCTCAACAGGACATCGACCCCCAAGACCTATTTCAATAAATCAAAATGGACAGAGATCGACTAACTCTATTAACGGTGAAGGAGGAAAACCAAAGCCGAAGTAAACGGATACACCTAAGAAGTAAGAACTTATGGACTGGAAACGTGATTCTGATTTCTTGGAGCGGGCTAAGAGGCAGGGACTTTGTTTTTGATGTGGAGAACAAGGACATCGCACTTTTGAATGTCCAAACAAGGCCATCAACCGTTCTATGCAAGCAAAGATAGCTCATCTACAAGAAGAAAACATGACAATTGAGGAAGCGGATGTTCAAGGTAAATGTTCTAGTCCTAGACTTCAATGCATGAAAACTTCTTCTCATTCAAGGGGATCGGTGATTAGGATTATGGGGGACATATCCTCATGTAAGGTTAGTTTCTTGATTGATTTGGGTAGTACAAATTGTTTCCTTTCACTTAAGATGGCAGAAGCTTTAGGGTTGCATATTGAGATACAAACTAAAAGACCTGTACAGATGGCTAATGGTAGGATACACTATACTCGAGGCTGTATTGAGAATCTTGATTTTATGTTAGGAGAACATAAGTTTTTGGCTACCTTCCATGAAATTGAAATGAGAGAATGTGATGTAGTCATCGGAATGGACTAGCTAGTTCATAATAGTGTCGTGATTGATTGTGAAAGCGGGATCCTTACTTTGAAAATAGAAGGGAAGGAACAGTGTCTTGTAGGCAAGTGTAATTCAAGTTTTTCCCCTATTTGTGCAATAAAGTTGATTAGGGGTATTCGACAGGGTTGTGAGACATATTTGTTTTATGTGCATGACCTTCAGGAGAAGAGAAAGAAGAGGAAATACTGGAATATGTTAAAAAACCTTTTAGATGAGTACGGAGATGTTTTTCCTGATGATCTACCGGGCATGCCTCCTCCTAGGAAAATTGACCATGCTATAGACCTTTATCCAGGAAGTGAGCCTTATTCTAGAGGAGCTTAAAGGTTCAATATTGATGAACTGAAAGAGTTGAAGCTACAATTGGCTGATCTATTGAAGAAGGAGTTGATAAGACCTAGTGTTTCACCTTGGGGAGCACCTGTTTTGTTTCAGAAAAAGAAAGATGGTTCATACAGACTTTGTATTGACTATAGGGGATTGAACAAGAAAACCATTAAGAACAAGTATCCACTACAACACATAGCTGAACTGTTGAGTCAATTGGTATTCACTAAAATTGACTTAAGATCAGGATATCATTAAATTAGTTGATCCACCTTTGGTTGCTGCCTCCCTCTGGCCTTTGGAAAAGAAGGGAGTTCCATTGTGGTTCTGACTCCTTTTTTGAGATCTTCATTCTTCTGCATCACATAGCCTTGGACAAGAACAGCATGGTCAACTTCATGTGTATTCCTGGAAGGACCAGGAGTCTGTGCCTTTCCTAGTTCCTTGAGTGCTCCATTATCTAACTCTACTGTAATTCGACTATGATTGACCCAAACCTGAAGAAGTCCACTTCTTAAGTTTAAGTTGACTGCTTGGTCATAGATCCAATCTTGACCCAAGACAAGAGGTTCAGTGAGATCCTCGTCTTGACACACTAGTACTTTAACTGTCATTGCCTCATCATGAATGTAGAGGGGAAGTTCCACCTCGCCCATGCAAGGGGTTTCCACGCCTCCCAATCCTATGAGATATGCTTCCACAGGATTGACAGTTAACTGCAGCTCTTGACAGTAAGACACTCTAACAGCACTAGTGGCTGCACCTGAGTCAATCAAGGCTCTTACGGTCCTTGCACTCTTTCCTTGTCCTATATCTAGGGTTATGAAAGGACGTCGATCAATTATCCTATGCGAGCTTGTTCCTGCGACTTCACACATTGCCATATGATATCCTTGATCTGCATAGTCATTTGTTCTAGGCTGATGTCTACCTTGCCTTCGTAACCTCATCCTTCTGATGCATTCTAAAGCTTCTGCTTGAGCTTCTTCTCGAATTCGCTTTTCTTCCTCTTTGCGTTTCTTAGCAGTGTTGAGTCGGCTGAGCATTTCCTCCGTGAGGGGTTCCTGATACAACTTGACTCTGCATCCGCTAATATAGTTTGGGAGAACATCACCTTCTAATGTGGCTAGTTGCACAGCTCCACTTGTGGAGATCCTATTAATGATCATGGGTCCGTAGCCCCTCTTTTCTAGCTTCCTCGCATGTTGTTTCAACGTCTATACTAGTACTAGGTCTCCTGCTTTCAACCCTTTATCCTTCACATGGGCATCGAAGTATGCCTTCTGCCTCTTCTTAGTTGCATATATCCCTGCAGCTGCTCTCAGTCTTGTTTCTCCTAATCGTTCAAGGTCAAAGATCCTAGAGGAGAGCTCATGACCTATCCATTCGTGCTCTTGTGCTACTTTCAACGTAGGTATTAAGAAGTCCAAGGGTAGCACTGCATTTTGGCCAAATACCATCTGAAAGGGGGTGGCTTGGAGTACCGTTTTGTAGGCGACTCGGTATGCCCAAACAGCATGGTGCAGCTGTTTGTCCCAATCAGAGCGTTTAGTGTTCACTAATTTTGTTAGTACATTGCATAAGATCTTATTAGTGCTCTCGGCTTGTCCATTAGCTTGAGGGTGATAGGGGGCAGACTTCTTGTGTATTACCAAGAATTCTTGGAGTAGGTTTTCAATCACTTCGTTCAAGAAATGAGTGCCTCTATCACTTACAAGTTCGATAGGTAGCCCATATCTTGTGAATACATTCTCAAACAAGAATTTAGCAGTTGTCTGAGCGTCATTCTTTGTCGTAGCTTTTACCTCCACCCACTTGGTGAGATAATCTGTTGCAACAATGATGTATTCAGCATGGGAACCCTTAGCTGGGGGATTAATAGGACCTACGAAGTCTATTCCCCACTTAGAGAACGCACGTCCACCCATCATAGGTTTCAGTGGCATCTCATCTTTGCGTATAGGATACTGAGTTCGCTGACAGACATCACACCGTTTCACATAGGTATGTGCATCCATGTGAAGGGTAGGCCACCAGAAGCCCGCAAATAGTATCGCCTTGATCACCCGATCTGGTCCAAAGTGTCCTCCTGCTACGCCTTGGTGAGTAGTTTCCAAGATCTTAAGATATTCACTTTCATGGACACATAGCCTCAGGTAACCATCTTTACCACGCTTATATAGATTATCACCAATGAGTGAGTAATCCAGAGCTTCTTGTTCTAAACTCCTTTTCCTAGCCAGAGTCATGTCTGGAGGGAATGCTTTCGTCCTCAGGAAGGATACTAGTGGTTCACTCCAATCTGGCACTATGGATACTTGATAAAGAGTAGCGTGTTCCACAGGTGGTTTAGTGCAGCAGATTGGGCATTCCTTGCACAACTTTTGGACATCCGCTTCCATAGTTGGCCAATGCACTCCGAATCTCCTTAGTGTTTGTAAGGTTTGTTGCTTTGAATGGTGTTGCTCTAGTGCACCTACATGTGCTAAATGCAACCATTCATTGTACTCGTCCTCTTCCACACAACAAGCCAAGATCCCTTGATCTGTGTGCTTGTACATACTTCCTGCCTTGATGTGGTACTTTTGGGCTTTAACAACCTCTCTATTCCGTGTGTTTACTACTGGATGGTTAGGCCCGTATGTCAGTACTGGTACCAATGGCTTAGCCCACTGCGGTACAACTTCCAAATTAAACAAGTAAGCATCAGGAAGATCATCCGACACTCCTTGTGGGGCTTCTCCCGATGTGAGCCTAGAGAGATGATCTGCTCTTAAATGAGTCCTACCTTTCCTTACCACAACTTCAAAGTCATATTCCATGAGCAAGAGAAACCATCTCACTAATCTTCCTGTATTGCATGGTTTGTTTACGAGGTATAGCAATGCCTGATGATCAGTAAAAAATTTAAACTTATTTGCGAGCAAATAGTGTCTAAATTTCTTAACTGCATATACCATGCCTAAACCTTCTCGCTCTGTGGTGGTGTAATTCCGTTCAGCCGCATTCAATTGTCTACTGGCATAGGCAATTGGAAGATCCATATTACCTTCACCAGTAGGTTGAGCAAGCACACATCCAATAGCATAATTGGATGCATCCACGTGAACATGGAATGGCTTATTCCAATCTGGTGTGGTCAAGATTGGTGCTGAACATAATCTTCGTTTAAGCTCCTGGAAGGAATTCTCACATTCATCCGTCCACTCAAAGTTAGTCAGAAGTCCATACATGGGCTTTGCAATGACAGCATACATGTGTATAAATCGTCGGTAATAACCACAATGCCCCATGAAAGCTTGTACTTCCTTGACATTCTTTGGCCTAGGTAGCTCTGCTATGGCTCTCACTTTCTCTTCGTCGGTAGATATGCCATTCTTTGACACTATGTGTCCTAGAATCTTGCCTTGCCTTACCATAAAAACGCACTTTTCTGGGTTCAGGCAGACTTGATATTCTCTACATTTGTCAAAGATTTGTCTGAGCTCAGGGATATGGGTTTGTCTAATGTTGGAATGAGCACAAAGATCATCAACATAGACCTCTAAATTCTTCCTCAGGAACTCCTTAAACACATGGCACATCAGCCTCTCGAAGGTAGCTGGTGCATTAGTAAGCCCAAATGGCATGACTCTAAAGGCAAAAATGCCCCATTCTGTGGCAAAAGCCGTTTTATGCTTATCTTCTGGAGCTATGGCCACTTGATTGTAGCCCGAAAATCCATCAAGGAAGCTGTAGACTTCCTTACCTGCCACTCTTTCTAAGAGATGTTCTGTGATGGGAAGTGGATAGTTATCTCGAATTGTAGCTGCATTGACCTTCTTCAAGTTAATGCATACGCGCAGCTTTCCATTTTTCTTGGGCACCACTACTATGGGGGATACCCACTCAGTGTGCTCAATTTCATAGATAAATCCAGCTTCAACCAGTCTATCTATCTTTTCTTTGATCTTAGCAGCGTAATTGTCGTTATATGTGTAGGGCTTTTGCTTAGAGGGTTTAGCATCTGAAGTCATGGGGATGGTGTGTGAGCATATGTCAGGGTCAACACCTTTCAAATCCTTGTAACTCCAAGCGAATACATCTCTGTATTCTCTTAGCAAGGCTATCAACGCGTGCTCTTCTTCCTCTGTTAGGTCATGGCCTATGTACGTGCATCTCTCCTCTCCTTCTTCTATGGCTATAACCACTTTCTTGGTAGTTTCTTTGTTGTCATAGGCCTCCCCTGATTGTGCCTCTCGTTTAGGCATTCTAATCATGACTCTCCTGTCATCTATCTCATACTTTTTAAAGTTTGCAGGGACCTCAAACAAAGATTCTTCTTCCTCTGGTGTGACAGATTTCTTCTTTCTTTTCTTTCCTTCTTCCTTCGTGGTCATATGTGTGGCTAGCCTTACATCACTTGTAAGCTCTCCATGCCTCTGGGGTTGAAATTCTACTTCATAGAAGTATTCCTCATCTGATGCAAAAGGTGGGTCCATGATGATTGACTCCAGATCGGAGTCACTTGCATCCTCAAATGCATCAGGGCTAGGTTCACACTCTTCTAACACCGCATCTCCCATGATTGGCTCTATGGAGAAGATTGAAATGTCATAGCCATCCTCGTCACAGTGGGGTGTCCATTGTTCTTCATTGATGGCTACGTCCATGGTTGCTAAAATTTCTGCCCAGCCGTGAGGTTCAAATTCCTCATCAGGAAAGACTACAGGTGCATAGGCTGGGTCTTGAGTGGGTCTATGTGTTTCGTTTGCACCTATTTCTCTAGCCTTTTCTCTCTTCTCTTCTTCTACTGCTACTTTGCACATCCATAAGTGGGTGTCTTCATGCATCCATGAGGATCCTGACCCTATGGAATGCACCGATTCAGTATCATCTTTGGCTCTATGGATGGGATTCCATTGGATAGGAGGGACATCTCTATGAGAGTAATCTTTGAGATTGACTTTGGTCGTAACACCTAAGTGTTGCAGGTACAAGGAGTTGGTTCCCCAGTCCTGTACCACTTGCAACTGTCGCATGAATGGTCTTCCCAAAATCATCTCATAGGCATGATTTTTGCTGAAGTCACATATAGCAAATGTATGCTCAAACTCGACACCACAGGTGGTGAGAGTTATTCCTTCTAGCAATCCTAAGGGTCTCTCAATATGACCATCGGCCATCTGCAATTTCATTCTCGTTGGCCTGAGTGCAGGCTTGCCCCAACGCTTCCATAGGGAAGTAGTGGCAATTGCAACTCCTGCACCTGAGTCCAAAATTGCCTTGGTGGTGTGCTCCTGGTAGGTAATGGGAAGATAGGTGTTCCCTTCTTCACCTTCACACATGTCTCCTATCTTATCCAAGGGTATTTCTGGCACTGTCTTCTGGAATCCTACCCGGGAACGTGGTTTTGCAACTTCAGTTACTTGACTGGCTACATATTTCCGCGCTTTTGGTCTATCCTTAGGCAGTTCTTCCAAAGTGAGATCGCGCTGCACCTTGGTGTTCTTTACTACCTCCGTGTTCCTAGGTATGACTGAGTCGTCGTTCCTTACCATGACTGTGGGTGTTCTCATACACGTGGACTTTGCTTCCCATGGGCCTGTGAAGTGGGGTAGCTCTTGTATGGAATTAGACTCAAAGTCCAATCTCTCGTGAGACTGAGTACTCTCATGTTCCCCGTAAATAGATGGGATGTCTTGTGGGAATTGGTCGTGTGCTTCATCCACAAGTTCAAAGGGAGGGGCGACTTCACTTTCGTTATCCCATTTGTCTTCTTGAATCTCTCGTAGGAAGTCTAGTGCAAACCGATTCATAGAAGAAGAAGTGTCTGGCTCCGTAGAATTAGGCACATAAGCAACCTAGGAAGGAGGGCTTATTCTATCGTTGGCTCTCTCCTCGTTCTCATAGATGGCTGGAGCACAAGCTTCCTGGGGAGGATTACTTATTCTATTACTTTTCCGAACAGGCTCATATGCTCCCTGAGAAGGAATGTAGGCAACCTGTGGAGGTACGTAAGCTTTCGAGGGGGGCTCATCTGCCTTTTGGGGGGGAAGATAAGCTTCTTGAGGAGGCACATGGGCTTCCTGAAGAGGCTGGCTTATCCGTTCTCTTGCCCTTTCCTTTCTTTGAGGGGCAGGTTCCTTTTCTGATTGTGCAATTAGCCCCTCTATTCTTGCTAGCAGTCCATCAAAGTGTAACTGCGTCTTAGCTGAGCTAGAGATGTTAAAGAGGCGGCTAGCCTCGAACATGGCTTGAGCCAATTCCACCATCTTAGCACAAATTTTAGTTCGTTCAAGCTCTAGCTCGGCTCTAGGGTAGCACCTTTCATGTTCGGTTATGGTTGGCCCTTCTTGGATTCTGGCCTGATATGCTTTAAGCATCATGTTTAGGTCCTCGGGAGTGGGATCTGCTAGGACTGATCCTACTCTAGGGGGTGGCGGGTTTAGGTGAGGCGGGTTGGAAGGTGGCTGGTCGGATGACGATGGGAATGGTGGTGGTGGGGTAGAGAGGGAGTTTGGGATGTGAGTTCAATTATCCTGGCTTTGGTTTCTCTTATGCTTTCCTCAAGTTCACTCATCTTTTTAGCCCATTTTCTTTTCATTCTTTCCCAACTATCTTTCCATGCTCTAGTCCTTTTCTTTGTCATGCTCTCTGTTTCACTAACTTCTGGGTTTTTTTCCTGACTTACACCCTGGTTTTGCTGCAGTGCTTGGGCTCTAGTGATTACTTGTACTGGTGCAGTGGAAGTCACGCTCCCTGTGGAGTCTACCACTAACCCAACAACATTGATAGGAGTGATTTTTGGCATATTATTGGGGTTCTTTGGGCAATCTCGTAAGAGATGCTCTTTTCCACAGTCTTGGCAAAAGCCTTGGATCGTCACTGACTGGGGTTGTGTAGGTGGAGGCAAGGGACAATCACGAATGAGGTGATCACCTTGGCATCTGTAGCATGGTCCTCTAGGGAACGGGGGTCTTACCTACCTAGGTTGAGGTCTAGGATTGGGGTTTGCATACATGACGTTTGTATAATCTGACTCCCAACTAGGTTCATTTGGCTCTTCGCTGTAATAGGACTCACCATGTTCTGGAGACTGCATGTAGTACGCTTGGGGACTATCAACGTGTGTAGAATCAAAGCTATGGTCACTGGGGTCACTTTCAGAAAGCAAGGATGTTACAGGGACTATAGCTCTATTCAGGTTCTCTTCTGCAGCAGTATACTTTACCGGAATCACATTAGCTGGAGTTGGGGGTTGTTGTGCTAGCACAGGCTGAGGCCTTTGTTGGTTTTGATATTGTGGTTGATAATTTTGTTGTGGCCTGCCATATGGCTGTGGAGGGTACTGGTTCTGGTATCTTCCCTGTGGTGGATAGGGTTGAGGATAGGTTTGCCTAACTGTTTGCTTATTGTAGGGGCAGTCTTGTGCGGTGTGATTGGTGTACCTCCGTTCTATGGTGCAGTACTGGCTACTAGGATTTACTTGGGGTTGAGCCATAATGGGACACACGTTTGCCATGTGGTCGCCACCACAAGTATAGCACCTTTTCACAGGGGCAAACCTTGGGATTTGTTTGCTACTTACACCTAATTTCTGAGCTACTTTCTCTGCAAGTTCCTCAATTGATGTGGATTGCGTGGAAGAGAGGCTAGAGGCACTATCTGAATCTTTGTATATCTTGGAAAGCTCTAACTCCTCCCCTAGGTTATCCTCAGTGTCAATACACATGCGTACACACTCTTCTATGGTCCTAGGGTCCTTCAAGTACACATATGATCTTAATTTGGTACTTAGCAATCCATCCAAGAATAAAGCCACTTGCTTGGCTGGTGTGGGTAACTCCGAAACAGGGCATCTTTCAAGATATTGCCTAAATCTCCTTCCTGCAAGTCTCACGGTCTCTTGCGGGGTTTGCTTGAATCTGTGAATCAACGAGGAGGTATTATGCCTTATGCCACTCTTAGAGAATTCAATAATGAAAGCTTCTAGGAGTTGGTCTATGCTCCTTAACTGCCTCTCATTTAGTGGCTGAAACCATGTCAGGGCAGTGTTCCTAAGGGTCAGACCAAAGGCATTGTACTGCGTGAATAGATCCTCCACTTGTTCAGCTCTCAAGACTTGCCTAAACTCAGCCACATGATCGTATGGATCTCCCATGCCATCGAAGTAGTTCTTCATGGGCTTAACTAGCTGAGTCGGTCTCAAAGTCCTTGTGTGCTCTCTAGGTCGTGGTAGAGGGAACTCATCCACATTTCTTTGATTCCTGTGAGCTCTGAGTATCTCAGGTTCTACTCTATTCGTTTCCGTCCTCGTTCTTTCTCTGCCCACTGGGTTAGCAAAGCTGACTTCTGGTCTATCTCTACTTCTGTCTCTTTGCATTCCATGAGCTTGGGATTTTCCAGCTCCAGGGTGACCATAGGATACATTCGATCTCGGTTGGGGGAAAACGAATTCACCCTTCCAAGTGTAAGCATGCCTATCATGTTCTGTCACCACAAAGATCCTCTCCGAAGCGTGATCTAAGTAGATCACCCTACCTGGGCTATCAGGATCCTTAAACTCATAGATCATGATTGTTCCTATATCAGTTGGCTGATCAGATTTGTACCTCTAAAAGGCTTCGTCAGTCTCTCGATTGAGAAGCAGATCTATGCTCTTGTTGTCTTGGGGAACCCACTCAGGTGCGATAATCCTAGTGAGAACAGATTTGCCTCGGGGGGTTCTAGGTTCTACACCCATGTTTCCTTGTTCCAAGTCACCTAAGTCCGCTTCTGAGATCACATTTCCGAATTCGTCCGTCCTATCTGGATGACTGGTGACTACGTATATGGTTCCTTCTTTGTCCAGGTATGCTCCGTTTTCAAACTTGACTGCGGGGTGCTCTAGTCCAATGGATTGATGAGGATTCTTAATCTGTACCACAGATCTTCCTAGGCCATCCTCATAGATGCTAGCACCTAATCGATTGGTCCTAAGGTATTCCAGCTGTGTTTTGTAAGGGCCTTCTACCCTGTACAAGTAAGGCACTCCTGAACTTCCCGTAGGTCTGTCCATGCCTTGAGACATCTCTGACTCACTGGTCTCAGAGCTAGGGTAGTACGAGTGGTGGCTCAACAGTTGGGCCCAAGACCTAGCAGTGTGGTTAACACTAGCCTCTGAAGACCTAAGGCTTTGTCTCTCCCTTACTAGATGTCGTCCTGATCTAAGGTTCATATGCCTATCTAAGTAGCCCAATTCTTTGCCTAGAGTACAACCTCGTTGCTGGTTACTTTATATTAGTCGCTTGGTTCTTTTTAGTTATTTCTCGTGTTTAAGGTCTTGTCTGATATTACGTCGTCAGGAATACTTGAATGTTCTTCGTGCTTTCAGGTTTGATCGTTCCATGTTAGGTTCTTTTCCTTTATGTTATCGACAGTACAGAGATTAGGTTTTTAGCTTGAACTTGAGTTTTTAGGTAGTCTTCAACTTGATACCTGCCTATCGTCGCCCTGACTTACTCCTGCCTCTCGTCGTCCTTAGCCTAAACTATGAATGGACAGAGGGGGTTAAAAGTTTCCAACCTTTTGTTTCCTGCTTGGTTGCCCTTGAGTGCCCAGGAAGTGTGTTCCCAAGCTTGCACTTACACTTGCTTAGAACGCCTTTCGATGCTCTCAATAGATCTGTAAGAGTTCCAAAGTTAGCTTAAAGATTTAAATTCCAAAGACAGAACCAATTATTTTCATCCCTGTAGCACAAACACAAACTTGCATAGTGATTTTTAAGAAAACAATTCTAAAGACCCGTGACTTTGATCCCCCTAGGTATGGTTAACTTCCAAAATTTCCTCTCTGAAAATCTACGCATTATATTTATAAAAAACAGTTGAGGGCGTGTAGTATATGCCACAAGCTTCCCAACAAGCCCTAGAGCTCAAGAAATTGATTTCGTATGAAGAAGTTATGACTGTTCAGGGTTTAGGGGGTTAAGACAGGATTCAATTTGGCTGATAGATCCTAGGATTTTCTCCCAAATCTCAAGTGTAGGAACCTCCAGAAATGCTAATGGATTGACTATTTTTCCCCAAAATTATCCCCAATTTTGAACAAAAACAAACCCTAATTTTTGGCCGAAAAGCCTGTCAATCGCGATCGACAGGTCTGTCAATCGCGATTGACAGAGGTGTCCGTCGGGCCTGTCAGTCGCGATCGACAGTGTCAATCGCGATCGACAGAGTCGATCGTGGCTGTCAATCGCGATCGACGGTATCAATCGCGATCGACACGTTTTCCGTATTTTTCGCCAAAATTTCAGCCAATCGGGGGCCTATTAGTCGCGATGGACACGTGGCTATGCGTAAAAGTCAATCAGTCGTTGAATTTCAGTTGGTCGCGATCGACGGTGTCAATCGCGACTGACAGAAGTGTCGATCGTGGCTGTCGATCGCGATCGAGGGTATCAATCGTGATTGACAGGGTCCTACGTGGCAGTCTGTCGGTCGTGAAGTCTGTCGGTCGCGATTGACAGGGTCTGTCGATCACGATTGACAGGGTCTGTCGGTCGCGATTGACAGGGTCTGTCGGTCGCGATTGACAGGAAATCACGGAATTTTTCTACTGTTTTATGTGATTTGGGAAGTGCTCATCATGCTTGTGCTAGTGGTGAACTTTGTTTTACCGAATGATCGAATTTTTTGTCGATCGCGATCGAGAGAGGCTGGCGACTGCGAGACAGATTCGACGAGTTTCGTACCTGCGCAGGGAGTTGGGGATGGTGATTCAACAAGGTCCTGCAAAAAGCTCAAGAAACATGCAAGAAAACACATACGCAATATCGCTCTCTCGCTCTCTCTCACAAGTGAAATGAGGGAAATGAGGTGGGAAAGGTGATATGATAAAAAAACAGAAATTTTCGCGATGATGGAGATGGAGGTGGGAGATGGTGATGATGATGATGGAGATGAAGATGGTGAAGGAAAAACAAGAAAATAGGTGAAAGTGAAGAAAATACCTACGACTCCAACGCGTCAACTCTACGTCTTACCATCACACGCTCGTCCTCAAAATTCGATCCCCGGCAACGGCGCCAAAATTTGGTGTAGCTCAGTGATGAGTAGCACCTCCTTTAATGTCAATCCGGGAAGACGTGAGGATGGTATGAAGACCTCGAGCAAGTGGCCGCACAAGTGCGTGGGTGAGAAGCAGACTAGCATGAACACACATACACACACACGCGCACACACGACAAGACAACGAGTGAGAATCAATGGAGTTCTTAGATTACTTTCAAGAAGCTCTTACAAGTTTGTTTCAATTACAATCTAACCCCAAAAATGAGCTCTCTAGCTCTTTTTATAGTTTTTGACTAGCTTTGGCCCTGTTCAGACCTAGTGTCCGGCCTAGTTAAAAATTAGGTTCCAGGGCTTATTTGAGGGCTCAAACGAGATCTAAAAAGTACGAAAATTGGCAGGTAGATACTTCTCAAGCTCCTCAAGCTCAAGGACTCCTTGGCTTGCACAAAATGGAGCTACAAAAATATGAAATGGTATTTACAATGGTGTTTAGTGATGAGAATCACTTTTAATTGGTGTAAGGGTTTTGAAAAACTAAAGGGTTGCCTTAGTGCTAGATCTGCGTGAATGCTCATACGTGCTTCTTCCTGAAGAAAATTATTGGCCTATTTGCCAGATCTTCGTTGACTCCCTTGTCTGCTTGTGCCTTCTCTCCCTTCTGACTCTCTTCTCTGACTGCCATGCCTCGTTAGTCCTTCAGTTCCTTGTCTGCTGCTAACAATGACCTTCAGGAGAAGAAGAAAGAAGAGGAAATACCAGAATATGTTAAAAAACTTTTACATGAGTATGAAGATGTATTTCCTGATGATCTACTGGGCATGCCTCCTCCTAGGAAAATTGACCACGCTATAGACCTTTATCTAGGAAGTGAGCCTTATTCTAGAGCACCTTATAGGTTCAATATTGATGAATTGAAAGAGTTGAAGTTCCAATTGGATGATCTATTGAAGAAGGAGTTGATAAGACCTAGTGTTTCACCTTGGGGAGCACCTGTTTTGTTTCAGAAAAAGAAAGATGGTTCATACAGACTTTGTATTGACTATAGGAGATTGAACAAGAAAACCATTAAGACCAAGTATCCAGTGCCACACATAGATGAACTGTTGAGTCAATTTAGTGGTGCCACAGTATTCACTAAAATTGACTTAAGATCGGGATATCATCAAATTAGAGTAAAGTCTGAGGACATACCCAAAACCGCTTTTAGAACGCGATATGGTCATTATGAGTTCACAATTTTTCCTTTTCGATTGACGAATGCTCCTGCAACATTTATGTGTTTGATGACTAATGTGTTTCATGAATATCTCGATGAATTTATATTAGTTTTTCTTGACGATATTTTTGTGTATTTCAAGGATGATGATGAACATGCATTGCATCTCAGGAAGACTTTACAAAAAATAAGAGAGCATAAAGGGGAAGTGACTTATTTGGGGAGAGTTGTTTCTAAGGAAGGGATTCATATAGATCCTCAGAAAGTTAAAAGCATAGCTGACTGGCCTACACCCAAATGTGTGAGGGATGTGAGAAGCTTCCTCGGTTTGGCACAATATGAGAGGGCACACAATAGGGAGTTCTATCGAATTGAAAATCCTCTTATAGAATTGACAAAGAAAAATAGAGAGTTTACATGGAACAATGAGTGTCAAAAGGCGTTTGACGAATTAAAACAAAAAATATTCAAAAATTGTGTGCTAAAGATACCTGAGTTAGGGAAGCCCTTTGTTGTTGCATGTGATGCTAGTGGAAGCCAAATCGGATGCGTACTTTCGCAAGAAGGGAGGGTAGTGGCTTATGAGTCAAGGAAATTAAGGAAACATGAATTAAATTATACAACACATGACTTAGAAATGCTTGCGGTTGTTCATGCACTTAAACATTGAAGACACTTAATGCTAGGAGTAAAGTTTGAATTAAGAACAGATCATCAGAGCCTTAACTACATATTTACTCAACCTTTACTTAACAATAGACAAAAACGATGGATCCAATTACTAAGTGATTATGATTTTGATATTCAATACTTAGCAAGAAAAGAAAACAAGGTGGCCGATGCTTTGAGTCGTAAACCCTTATGCAGTTCAATTTCTATTTTATCCTCTGATTTTGATATTGGAAAAGAAATAAAAGAAGATTTATTTTGTGCAGCAATCTTGAAATTTTTGGGTATGAATCCAGGCTCTATGTTTCAGGGAAAATTTCATTTGAGAAATAATGATTTGTATTATAATTCTCGTTTATGTATTTCTTCAAAATCTGTTTTGAAAGAAAAGATCTTGCATGACTGTCATGATGCACCTTTTTCTGCACACCGTGGTTTTTCTAGAACTTATGCAAAAGTGAAAGCTTCGTATTACTGGCCACGGATGAAATATGATATTAAGAGGTATGTGGAAGAATGTCTGAAATGTCAACAGGTTAAGGCCGAATTTAAAAGGAGTCCTGGCATGTTACAACCATTAGATGTGCCTGATCAAAAATGGGAATCCATCTCTATAAATTTCATAACAAACTTGCCTGTGAGCAGAAGTGGGCATGATACCATCTTTGTTGTCCTGGAACGTCTTACAAAGATGGCACATTTTCTTCCCATGAGGAAAACTGATACAGCTTTGCATGTTGCTAAACTTTTCATAAAAGAAATTTTTAGGTTACATGGTATACCCAAAAGTATCATTTCTGATAGGGATGCAAGGTTCACATCTAATTTTTGGAAAGCAACATTTCAATCCATAGGAACAGAACTGCACATGAGTACTACATTTCATCCTCAAACCGATGGTGAGATCGAGAGGGTTAACAGGGTGCTTGAGGATATGTTACGCATGTATGTGAATGATAAGCAAAACAATTGGACTACATATTTGCCCTTGGTTGAGTATGCATATAATAGTGCATGGCATTCCTCTATTAAGATGACACCTTTTGAAGCAATGTATGGTTATTATTGCTTGCTGCCTCATTCAATTTTAATTCACAGAATCAGGTTGAAATATCCAAACAGATGCTTGAAAACATGGATTTGGAGTTAAATAAGGTAAGGAAAAACATGAAAGATGAACAAAAACGTTTGAAATTATATCATGATCTCAAAAAGAGACCCTTGGAATTTAGAACAAATGATCAGGTTTTTTTGAAAGTGAGTCCTTCTAAATCAAATCTGGTTTTAGGCAAAGATCGTCGATTATCTCCTCGTTATACTGGTCCTTTCAAAATCTTAAAGAAAATTGGTTCTGTTGCATATTTACTTGACCTACCTAATACTTTGAAAATTCATCCAGTCTTCCATGTTGGATTACTTGAAAAGTATGTTCCTAATGCTGATCATGTTTTGCAGGACAAATCTAAGGTTAAGGAAGATGCCACTTCTGAGCTTGAACCAGAAGTTATATTGGATAGGAGAATTAGACATCTTAGGAATTGTGAAATAGTGGAAATTTTAGTAAAGTGGTTTGCATATCCTATTGAAGATTCAACATGGGTTGGTTTAAATGAGTTTATGGAACATTATCCTTCTTTTCAACTCTGAAGACAGAGTTCTTTAAAGAGGGGGAGAATTGTAAGATGCCACATTGATTTTCGACCTGGAAAAAAGAAAAGTTGTGTAGGTAATAATGAGATTTTATGTTTAGGATATTCAGATCATGTCTACAAAATTTTGTAGCAATAAGTTTTTACATTCTCTCTCTAGAAAGTTATCGCATGAAATTTGTATGTTAATTTCGAGCATGCAGATGAAGGAATCTTAAAAAGTGTTGTATGAGAGAAAGGTAGAGTACTCTCAGTAGAAAAACTTTACTTGATTGAATTAATGTTTTATGCCTCATTTGGTTCCATGAAGATAGGTTAATGAAGAGATTTTTCATGTTTTTTCATCTCTCTCTAGAATTTTTGATTTTGCAGGGCCCAAAAGTGATATCTGGAAGTAGATTTGGACCTGATGCATCTCTAACATTATTGTACCCATTAAAGGACTGAATATTTTTTCTCTCACAAGCTTAAGCTGATTCCTCACAACTTTTGAGTTATAGGGTTTTGAAAAGTGTCGTTTTCCAACACTTAAAAAAAAAAGAAGCCTTCATTCATTCATCTTATTCATGTTCGTGGATTTAGAAAACGCACATGTGTATATGGGTTATTTTTGGGTGATTGACGTGTGTGTGTGAGTGCGTTGCAGGGATCACCTCTATTTTTGTAGGTACGATTCTTGATGGTGGACATGAAAAGTAGATGCATGGGTGGTCTAGAAGTCTTGCATGAGACATGCGAAAAGTCGCTATCTTGGAGCATGCAGATTCTAAAAGTGCGGGGCTAGGAAGGCGTGCTTGGTCGTGCACCGGTGAAAGGAAGAGATCCCAAAAAGAGGAAGACTGAGAGATAGAAAAGGATGATGGTCGTACAGTCATTACGATCGTTTTTCGGCTTCTAGAATTGCGATTGAGATTGAGATTGAGATTGAGATTGAGATTGTGATTGTGATTGAGATTGGGATTGAGTTGTGATTGAGATTGGGATTGAGATCAGCTCAAGGGTGGTCGGGTGGATGAGGCTTCACATTGAAGCAATCTCATAGATTTTGTAACGCAGATCATAACTACTTGTAAATCTGCACAGATAATAAAATTCTCTCTCTTCTTGTTTTGCGTATACTCTGTTTTCCTTCTTTATGTTTTGTGGTGTCGAAACCTATTATTCTCTGTGAGATTGTGATTCAAGTTTAGGAGACTTGTTACAAGTGGTATCAGAGTAGAGTTGGATTCTGGGACAAACTGCAGGCTTTGAAGAAGAAGATAGAAGAACAAGAGGAGCTTACTCGTAGATTGAATGCAGAATTACATAAAGAAAGATCCAACAAACAAAAAGAGGCTACTGCAAATGGTTTTATGGACCTCAATGCTGAAGGTGGTAATGGTGCGGGCACATCAAATGCACGTAGACCTAGACGGCAACGTGAACCTGAAGAGGACGATGATGTAGGTGAATCTACACTCAAGCAAGTGTTCAAAAGAGCAAAATTAAATGAATTTGATGGTGAGAAGAAAATTGGAGAGGATCTTGAAGCATGGATTGAGGAACTTGAAGATTTCTTTGACCTGCGCGTATTTAGTGAGGAATCAAAAGCAAAGGTGGCAATTCTGCATCTGCGAGGAGTCGCAAAACAGTGGTGGAAATTTTACATACAGACAAGAACACGTGAAGGTCCGATCCTCTGGAACGAATTTCGAGAGCAAGCAGAGAATCGTTATTGTTCTCCACATTATCGGATGGAAAAGAAAATGGAATTCTACTCTTTCAAGCAGCATGAGGATGATAGATATAACTTGTCTGTTGAAGAATACAAGGAGAAATTTTTGTGTTTACATAAGTATGCACTCGAAGTTTCTGGAGATGCACTGAAAAGCAAGTTTATTGAGGGTTTGCGGGAAGAGCTTTGCTATCAAGTAAAGGGGTCTGGATGTGTAGATTTTCTTGATGCGGTTGCAGAAGCAAAAAACTTTGAGAAGATGGAGAAGTTTACCATGAAAAAGGCATTCAAATCAAGGTTTATCTCAACAGGACATCGACCCCCAAGACCTATTTCAATAAATCAAAATGGACAGAGATCGACTAACTATATTAACGGTCAAGGAGGAAAACCAAAGCCGAAGCAAACGGACACACCTAAGAAGCAAGAAGTTGTGGACTGGCAACGTGATTCTAATTTCTTGGAGTGGGCTAAGAGGCTGAGACTTTGTTTTCGATGTGGACAACAAGGACATCGCACTTTTGAATGTCCAAGCAAGGCCATTAACCGTTCTATGCAAGCGAAGATAGCTCATCTACAAGAAGAAAACATGACAATTGAGGAAGCGGATGATCAAGGTAAGTGTTCTAGCCCTAGACTTCAATGCATGAAAACTTCTTCTCATTCAAGGGCATCGGTTATTAGGATTATGGGGGACATATCCTCACATAAGGTTAGTTTCTTGATTGATTCGGGTAGTACAAATTGTTTCCTTTAACTTAAGATGGCAGAAGCTTTAGGGTTGCATATTGAGATGCAGACTAAAAGACCTGTAGAGATGGCTAATGGTAGGATACACTATACTCGAGGCTGTATTGAGAATCTTGATTTTATGTTAGGAGAACATAAGTTTTTGGGTACCTTCCATGTAATTGAAATGAGAGAATGTGATGTAATCCTCGGAATGGACTGGCTAGTTCATAACAGTGTCGTGATTGATTCTGAAAGCGGGATCCTTACTTTGAAAATAAAAGGGAAGGAACATTGTCTTGCAGGCAAGTGTAATTCAAGTTTTTCCCCTATTTCTGCAATAAAGCTGATTAGGGGTATTCGACGGGGTTGTGAGACATATTTGGTTTATGTGCATGACCTTCAGGAGAAGAAGAAAGAAGAGGAAATACCGGAATATGTTAAAAAACTTTTAGATGAGTACGCAGATGTATTTCATGATGATCTACCGGGCATGCCTCCTCCTAGGAAAATTGACCATGCTATAGACCTTTATCCAGGAAGTGAGCCTTATTCTAGAGCACCTTATAGGTTCAATATTGATGAATTGAAAGAGTTGAAGCTCCAATTGGATGATATATTGAAGAAGGAGTTGATAAGACCTAGTGTTTCACCTTGGGGAGCACGTGTTTTGTTTCAGAAAAAGAAAGATGGTTCATACAGAATAACAAGAACACCATTAAGAACAAGTATCCACTGCCACATTATTCACTAAAATTGACTTAAGATCGGGATATCATCAAATTAGAGTAAAGTCTGAGGACATACCCAAAACCGCTTTTAGAACACGATGTGGTCATTATGAGTTCACAATTTTGCCTTTTGGATTGACGAATGCTCCTGCAACATTTATGTGTTTGATGAATAATGTGTTTGATGAATAATGTGTTTCATGACTATCTAGATGAATTTATATTAGTTTTTCTTGACGATATTTTTGTGTATTCTAAGGATGATGATGAACATGCATTGCATCTCAAGAAGACTTTACAAAAACTAAGTGAGCATAAACTATATGGTAAGATGAGTAAATGTTTTTTTGCAAAAGGGGAAGTTAATTATTTGGGGAGAGTTTTTTCTAAGGAAGGGATTCATATAGATCCTCAGAAAGTTAATAGCATAGTTGACTGGCCTACACCCAAATGTGTGAGGGATGTGAGAAGCTTCCTTGGTTTGGTACAATATGAGAGGGCACACATTAGGGAGCTTTCTCGAATTGCAAATCCTCTTACAGAATTGACAAAGAAAAATAGAGAGTTTACATGGAACGATGAGTGTCAAAAGGCGTTTAACGAATTAAAACAAAAAGTTATAAAAAATTGTGTGCTAAAGATACCTGAGTTAGGGAAGCCTTTTATTGTTGCATGTGATGCTAGTGGAAGCCAAATCGGATGCGTACTTTCACAAGAAGGGAGGGTAGTGGCTTATGAGTCAAGGAAATTAAGGAAACATGAATTAAATTATAAAACACATGACTTAGAAATGCTTGCAGTTGTTCATGCACTTAAACATTGGAGACACTTATTGCTAGGAGTAAAGTTTGAATTAAGAACAAATCATCAAAGCCTTAAATACATATTTACTCAACCTTTACTTAACAATAGACAAAAATGATGGATCCAATTGCTAAGTGAATATGATTTTGATATTAAATACTTAGCAGGAAAAGAAAACAAGGTGGTCGATGCTTTGAGTCGTAAACCCTTATCCAGTTCAATTTCTATTTTATCCTCTGACTTTGATATTGGAAAAGAATTAAAAGAAGATTTATTTTATGTAGCAATCTTGAAATTTCTGGGTATGAATCCAGGTTCTATGTTTCAAGGAAAATTTCATTTGAGAAATAACGATTTGTATTGTAATTCTCGTTTATGTATTTCTTCAGAATCTGTTCTGAAAGGAAAGATCTTGCATGACTGTCATGATGCACCTTTTTTTGCACTCCCTGGTTTTTCTAGAACTTATGCAAAAGTGAAAGCTTCGTATTACTGGCCACGTATGAAATATGATACTAAGAGGTATGTGGAAGAATGTATGAAATGTCAATAGGTTAAGGCCGAATTTAAAAGGAGTCCTGGCATGATACAACCATTAGATGTGCCTTATCAAAAATGGGAATCCATCTCTATGGATTTCATAACAAAGTTGCCCGTGACCAAAAGTGGGCATGATACCATCTTTGTTGTCGTGGACCGTCTTACAAAGATTGCACATTTTCTTCCCATGAGGAAAACTGATACAGCTTTGCATGTTGCTAAACTTTTCATAAAAGAAATTTTTAGGTTACATGGTATACCCAAAAGTATAATTTCTGATAGGGATGCAAGGTTCACATCTAATTTTTGGAAAGCAACATTTTAATCCATAGGAACGGAACTGTGCATGAGTACTCCATTTCATCCTCAAACCGATCGTGAGACCGAGAGGGTTAACAAGGTGCTTGAGGTTATCTTACGCATGTATGTGAATGATAAGCAAAACAATTGGACTGCATATTTGCCCTTGGTTGAGTATGCATATAATAGTGCATGGCATTCCTCTATTAAGATGACACCTTTTGAAGCAATGTATGGTTATAATTGCTTGCTGCCGTATTCACTTTTTAACTCACAGAATCACGTTGAAATATCCAAACAGATGCTTGAAAACATGGATTTGGAGCTAAATAAGGTAAGGAAAAACATGAAAGATGCACAAAAACGTCAGAAACTATATCATGATCTCAAAAAGAGACCCTTGGAATTTAGAACAAATGATCTGTTTTTTTTGAAAGTGAGTCCTTCTAAATGAAATCTGGTTTTAGGGAAAGATCGTCGATTGTCTCCTCGTTATGCTGGTCCTTTCAAAATCTTAAAGAAAATTGGTTTTGTTGCATATTTACTTGACCTACCTAATACTTTGAAAATTCATCCAGTCTTCCATGTTGGATTACTTAAAAAGTATGTTCCTAATGATGATCATGTTTTGCAAGACAATCTAAGTTGAAGGAAGATGCCACTTTTGAGCTTGAACCAGAAGTTATATTGGATAGGAGAATTAGACATCTTAGGAATCGTGAAATAGTGGAAATTTTAGTAAAGTGGTTTGCATATCCTATTGAAGATTCAACATGGGTTGGTTTAGATGAGTTTATGGAACATTATCCTTCTTTCCAACTCTGAGGACAGAGTTCTTTAAAGAGGGGGAGAATTATAAGATGCCACATTGATTTTCCACCTGAAAAAAAAAAGATGTGTAGGTAATAATGAAATTTTATGTTTAGGATATTCTGATCATGTCTACAAAATTTTGTAGCAATAAGTTTTTACATTCTCTCTCTAGAAAGTTGTCACATGAAATTTGTATGTTAATTTCGAGCATGAAGATGAAGGAATATGAAAAAGTGTTGTATGAGAGAAAGGTAGAGTACTCTCAGTAGAAAAACTTTACTTGATTGAATTTTTTGTAGTTCCTATGTTTTATGCCTCATTTGGTTCCATGAAGATAGGTTAATGAAGAGATTTCTCATGTTTTTTCATCTCTTTCAAGAATTTTCGATTTTGCAAGGCCCAAAAGTGATATCTAGAAGCAGATTTGGACCTGAAGCATCTCTAACATTATTGTACAGATTTAAGGACTGAATGTTTTTGTCTCTCACAATCTCAAGCTGATTCCTCACTGTTTTTGAGTTATAGGGTTTTCAAAAGTGCCGTTTTCCAACAATTAAAACAAATAAAAAAAAAAGAAGCCTTCATTCATTCATCTTATTCATGTTCGTGGATTTAGAAAACGCACATGTGTATATGGGTTATTTTTGGGTGATTGACGTGTGTGTGTGAGTGCGTTGCAGGGATCACCTCTATTTTTGCAGGTACGATTCTTGATGGTGGGCATTAAAAGTAGATGCATGGGTGGTTTGGAAGTCTTGCATGAGACATGCGAAAAGACGCTATCTTGGAGCACGAAAATTCTAAAAGTGCGGGGCTAGGAAGGCATGATTGGTCGTGCGTCGGCGAAAGGCAGAGATCCCAAAAAGACGAAGACTGAGAGATAGAAAAGGATGATGGTCGTACAGTCATTACGATCGTTTTTCGGCTTCTAGAATTGTGATTGAGATTGAGATTGAGATTGAGATTGAGATTGAGATTGTGATTGTGATTGAGATTGGGATTGAGATTGTGATTGTGATTGAGATTGGGATTGAGATCTGCTCGGGGGTGGTCGTGTGGATGAGGCTTCACATTGAAGCAATCTGATAGATTTTGTAACGCAAATCAGAACTACTTGTAAATCTGCACAGATAATAAAATTCTCTCTCTTCTTGTTCTGCGTATACTCTGTTTTCCTTCTTTATATTTTGTGGTGTCGAAACCTATTATTCTGTGTGAGATTGTGATTCAAGTTTAGGAGACTTGTTACAACAACTATGGATCTATACAGGGATTTGCATGTACTAGATTTCAACACACTCATAGGACAGCTACTTACTGAAGAGTCCAAGCTTATCAAGAATGGAGAAATCTCCAAAGGTAATCAATCTTCAACCTTGTATATTGATAGAAGCAAGTGAAAAGAAAACAAAGGAAGAGGAAAGAAAGTGGATGATGAAGCACGTACACATCAAGCTAACTATGCAGGTAGAGGAAGACATGGTAGAGGTAGAGGTAGTAGAGGAAGACAAGGTAGGGGGAGATCCCAAGACTCTAATTCATGCTCTATATGTGGATTAACTAATCATACAACTAAAAATTTCTTTAGGAGTTCCAGGAATCAAAGAGGCACAGGCTACAATAGAGGAAGTTATGGCTACTCAAGAGGAAGGTTCAACAATTACGATGGCAACCACAACAATTACAACCATTCAAACTATCAAGGAGCCAATAGGGGAAGAAGAGACTTCAATAACTACATAGAAGACTCAAATCACGTGGACTCATTGCTAATCATGAATATGACCATGCCACAAGGTAAATCTGATGAGCATGTTTTCTACATAGATTTAGGTTGTTCCAATCATGTGGCAGGAAATATGGCCCTCGTATCAGATTTAGAAGATCCAAGGAACAAGGATGAGGTATAAATAGGAGAAGATACAAGACACTTTGTGGAGAAAATAGAAAATATCAAGGCACTTGATGGAAACATCAACCTACTCACTAAGGTACTCTATGTCCCTACCATTACAAAGAATTTGATAAGTGTTGGGCTGATAGTAGAGAAAGGGTTGCAAGTCAGGTTTACAAGAGGCGGAGCATTTGTTGAAGATCCAAGTCAAGGAGTCAGGAGAATCACAAAGGGTGAAAAGACAGGTAGATTTTTCACATTTGAATTACAAGACACTAGAAACATAGCTCTCTTTAACTATGGTAGTCAGACACTCACAAAATTGGAAGTATGGCACAAAAGGTTAGCACATATTGGTGAAAGTTCATTAAAGCAAATTTTCAGGGACCAAAGTGTACTTGGATCCCTAACTTGTAAAAAAAAAAAAGATTTATAATTGTAGTGCATGTCAATTTGGAAAGTCTCACAGGTTACCATTCATGAAGAAGGGTGTTGAAGCTCAAAGTCAAGGACAAAGCATGGAAGCACATCAAAGGTGGACACACAAGGAAAGGGAGCAAGTAGGGAGCTCCAAGAAGTGATGGAGAGTGTTAATCTCCAAAAGAACAACCTACTCTTGAATTTAGAACACCTCTATATCAAGATTAAGTCAAAACCTTCACTAAATTAAAGGTCCAATCTCCAAATTATCAAAATTGAGAAAATCTGTGAAGAAGATGAAACACAGAAAAGTCTGCTGCAGAATTTCTTCACATTGACTTATCAAATGTGTAAAGTTTTTTATGAAACTTTGTACGAATCATCTCCTAGAGATTGCGCATCACCTCCAAGTTGAATTACTTCATAAGCTTTAGTATAACTTGAGAAATTGTCTTCACAAGTTACCTATGTCTGAATCTGCACTTCTGAGAAGTCGATTTAGACATCCCTAACTTCTTAACTTTGGTTCTCACAATATCTAACCCGCTTTGCCAAATGCTTTTAGCCACAAGTAGATTACCTTCCAACTTAAAGATTAAGTGCTTGCTTGCACAAAACTTTAAACTATGGAGTGAGCACTGACCAAAAAATTAAACTCGAAATTTGCGCCTGTTTCAGAGAACTGTAGACACTCAACACATATGAATGTTCCTACTAACAATTCTCCTAGCCTGTTTACAATTAGACTCTGAAATTCAGGTCACAGGCTCATTAACTAACAACTTAGATATCCTCAAAAGGATTTCACAATTGATCAAACACAGAAGGAGCAGGCACGAAAAGATCGGGCGCAACTTTTCTTCATTAACTCAGAAACTTACAACTGAGTGATGAGAGCTAACTCAAACTAATTTTTCTCTATCTCTTGGCTCCTAACTTCCTCAATCTTGGCTTCTACATATGCTCTCATACATGCCCCGACTTTTCTCAAAGTATTTATAGATAATTTGTACAAGATTCTTACTCAAACAAAGATCTGAGTCACCTATGACTATACTAATGTACATATGTGTACACTTCTCTTATCCTCTGAATATGTCTTTCTTCCAAGCTTCAATGGTTGATCCTTCCTTCACTCTTTAACCTTCCAAGCCTTCAATTGGTGATTGGTCTGCACCAACAGCTCCCCCTCAATCATCAATTGAGGTCTTCACTATCTTCTTTATACCTGCCATGTCTTTGAACCTTTGTAATTTTGGTCCATCCAAGCCTTTTGTAAGCATATCAGCTATCTGATCTTTTGTTGAAGTGTGAACTACTTCAATCTCTTTATCCATCACTTTCTCTCTTAGAAAGTGATACTGAATCTCAATGTGTTTGGTCCTGGCATGAAAAACAGGATTAGCAGCTAAATACAATGAACTCATGTTATCTCCATATATAATTGGTACCCCATGCATAATGTCAAGACTCTTCATCAATGTCTTAACCCAAATTACTTCCTTTGCAGCTTCAACCATGCCTTTATACTCTGCTTCTGTAGAAGATAAAGCAACTGTATGTTGCTTCTTGGAACACCATGAGATAAGTTTATCTCCCACATAACACATATATCCAAATGTAGACCTTCTATCATCTGGATTACCTGCCCAATCTGCATCACTATAAATTTTGATATTTGTATCTGAGGTAAACCCATAATACAAACCTTCATTGAGTGTACCCTTAATGTACCTCAATACCCTTTGTCCTGCAATCCAATATTCTTTCCTTGGGCAATGCATAAATTGAGACAAAACTCCAACTGCATATGATAAATCAGGTCTAGTTAAAGTAGCATAGATAAGGCTACCAACCAAACTCTGATATTGTCTCATGTCCTTGAGTTCTTCACCTCCATACTTACTCAATTTGTGATTCACCTCCATTGGTGTAGGTGCTACCCTGCAATCTTCCATTTTAAACTTGATTAACAAGTTCTTCAAATACCTTTCTTGGGTCACAAATACTCCATGTTGAGTATATGTTATCTCCATGCCCAAGAAGTATGACAAGTCTCCCAAGTCACTTATCTTAAACTCCTTTTCCATTTGCCTCTTGAGCCTTTGTATTCCTTCTTCATCTGTACCTGTAAGAATTATATCATCAACATATATGCACATGTATATGAAACCATTTTCACTTGCCTTGACAAGCAAGCTACTATCTGCTTTAGACACCTGAAAACCAAGTTCTTTTAGGAACTTTACAAGTCTATAGTTCCATGCCCTTGGGGCCTGCTTCAAGCCATACAAAGCTCTCTTGAGCTTGCACACATGATCTGGATACCTTTTATCTCTGAACCCTTGAGGTTGCTCCATGAATACATCATCTGAAATATAACCATTCAAAAAAGCATTCTTCACATCAAGTTGACATAGCTTCCAACCTTTACATGCAGCAATAGCAATAAGTGTCCTTATGGTTGTCATCTTTGCCACAGGACTATAGGTCTCATCATAATCAATACCAAATGTCTGAGCAAAGCCTTTGACAACAAGTCTAGCTTTGTATCTAGACACACTTCCATCTGCAAATCTCTTGGTCTTGTAGACCCACTTGCATCCAATAATCTTCTGACTATTTGGTTTTGGAACCAAATCCCAAGTTTGATTCTCCAATAGTGCATCATATTCCTCCTGCATAGCATTCTCCCATTTTTCCTTACCTTTTGCCTCTTCATATGTAGAAGGGTCTTCATCTGTATTCACCATATAAGCATAATCTTTTGTGGCTAGAAATGAAGTATCATAACTATACCTTGTAGGTTGCCACCTGTTTCTTGTAGACCTTCTGAGTTCTCCACTTCTTGAGGTTTCTGGCTCTTCACATTCAGGATCAAATCTTGGTGTCTCTTCCACTTCAACCTGCACTTCATTATTCTCTTGCTCATCAAATATTTGAACTTTTGATTTACCTTTTCTTTGACTCACTTCTTCTTCATCACCTGTATTGATATTGATTGTACCTGCATACCAAGTGCTTTGTTCATCAAATGTAACATCCTTAGAAACCATAAATTGTTTTGTTGATGGACTCCACAATCTATAGCCCATCTGCTTGTCATCATAGCCAATGAAAACATACTTTTCAGCTTTGGGTTCCAATTTGTGTCTTAATTGTGATGGCACATATGCATATGCCACACATCCAAAAACTCTACAATGATCCAAGGTAGGTCTTTTACCCCACCAAGCCTCATATGGTGTCATACCCTGCAAGGCTTTACATGGTAACCTATTGACCAAATAAGTGGCTGTATTTACAGCCTCAGCCCACAAATAATTAGGGCAATTTTTCTCCTTCATCATGGATCTTGCAAACTCAACAATTGTTCTATTCCTCCTTTCTGCAACACCATTTTGTTGAGGAGAGTACCTGCAAGTAATTTCCCTTTTTATACCTGCATTCCATAAGTAATCACTGAACTCATTAGAGAAATACTCTCCCCCTCCATCTGACCTTAGTCTTTTCAACTTATGACCTGTAATTCTTTCTGCATATGCATGATAGTGTTTAAATGTATTAAACACTTCTGACTTATCTTTGATCACATAGATAGTGATCCACCTAGTAGCATCATCAACATAAATCACATAATACCTTGATCCATTTATACTGAAATCTTTTGATGGTCCCCACACATCTGTGTGTACCAACTCAAGCTTCTCTGAGTGCATAAAACCATGCTTGGAATAGGAATGTTTATGAGCCTTACCCAATTGACATGCCTCACATTTGTATGTCATATGTTGACCTGCAACATTAGGCAATCCAAGCACTGAATCATTGTTAACCATATCTTTAATACCTCTTTCATTGAAATGTCCAAGCCTCTTGTGCCAAAGATCTAACTCAGAGATCTTATGTCCTCCATATGTGAACATAGCATGACCAATGTTGCCTTGAATCTTCAATGTAAATAATCTTCCTTCCTTTTTTCCTGAAACAATCTGTTTATACCCTTGGCTAGGGTCTTCCACATATACTCCATCATTAGTGAACCTTACTTCATATCCCTTTTCAACAATTTGACCTACACTTATCAAATTCTTAGGGATTGTAGGAACATACAAGACCTTACTCAATAAGGTGCTTCCATCCTTGGCCTTCACTGATCCAATTGACTTCACATTGTGCTTTGTGTTGTCACCTGTTTGAACAACATGATTAAAAACTTTACTTTGCAAATCAGTCATCAAAGATATGTTACCACTCAGGTGATTGCTACACCCTGAATCAATGTAGAAGACTCTCTGATCTTCATTCTGCCTTTCACAAGTTGCATTCATTATCAATGTTGAATCTTCCTTTTGATCTGAAGCATAATTGTAGTAGGTGTTGTTGTATTGTTGACTTTGGAATCCTCTACCTGCATTTCTTCCAAAGTAATTCCTTCCACCTCTACCTCTGTAATTACCTCTTTGATTTCTGCCACCTCTTCCTCTTGAATTATAATTTTGATTGTATCCACCATTATTCTGATTATTATGCCAACAATCATTAGCTAAGTGATTTGTCTTACCACAAATCCAGCAAGCTTTGCCTCCATCTTTGTTGTTCCTGCCTCTTCCTCTACCTTTGCCACCTCCTCTTCCTCTTAGGAAGTTGGCTTGAGTAGTTGTTCCTTCATCTTCACCTGCTTGTTGTTTTCCTTTGCTATTCTTCTTCTTGTCCTTTGAGTACATTGCATGTCCTGTACTTTTGTCACCATCTCCTTTAACATCCTGCTCAAATGTTAGCATATGACCTAACAATTGATTTAAATCAGGAGTGAAATGGTCAAGTGATAGTTCTGTAGACAAAATAAATGGCTTCCATTTGTCATCACCTCTCAACCCTGTAAGGATTTGCCTTACCAACTTATCTTCCTCAATGTCTTCATCAACAGCTCCTAAAGCATCTGCAATATCTTTCATCCTTGTTACATAGTCTGAGATGGATTGAGAGGCCTTCTTCTTGAAGGTAGTAAACTCTGCCCATAAAGATGCCTTCCTTGACTTTGTAGTGTTCTGGAAATGCTCCTCCAAAGCATTCCATATGTCAGTAGCACTTTCAAGACCTCTAATATGAGGTAACAAGTAATCATTGACTCCCATATAGATAATGCTCCTAGCTTGAGCATCTTTCTTCATCCAATTTTTCAGATCTGCTAACTCTTCCCTAGTTGGAACACTAGGATCTCTGAACTGTGGCTTCTCTTCTTCTCCTGTGATGTAACCAATTAAATCTTTGCTCATAAGATGAGCTTCCATCCTCATTGACCATGCAGGATAGTTTTCCCTATCCAATTTCTCTATCTGTAGAGAATCTCCCATCTTGTGTCTACCTGTGTATTAAAATCTTCAACCTTTATGAACAATTTGTGTACCTTTACTTCGAATTAGACTCCTTTTGCCTTTCTTGATGTCGAATAGTCTTCTCCTCAGGCTTTTGACTCCAAGCTTTCACTTCTTAGTTCTTCAAATGTTGAACTTCTTGAATCTGCAGCAGTCGGGACCTTCCTTTCCTTGATTTTGATGTCTCCTGCTCTGATACCACTGATGGAGAGTGTTAATCTCCAAAAGAACAACCTACTCTTGAATTTAGAACACCTCTATATCAAGAGTAAGTCAAAACCTTCACTAAATTAAAGGTCCAATCTCCAAATTATCAAAATTGAGAAAATCTGTGAAGATGAAACACAGAAAAGTCTGCTGCAGAATTTCTTCACATTGACTTATCAAATGTGTAAAGTTTTTGATGAAACTTTGTACGAATCATCTCCTAGAGATTGCGCATCACCTCCAAGTTGAATTACTTCATAAGCTTTAGTATAACTTGAGAAATTGTCTTCACAAGTTACCTATGTCTGAATCTGCACTTCTGAGAAGTCGATTTAGACATCCCTAACTTCTTAACTTTGGTTCTCACAATATCTAACCCGTTTTGCCAAATGCTTTTAGCCACGAGTAGATTACCTTCCAACTTAAAGATTAAGTGCTTGCTTGCACAAAACTTTAAACTATGGAGTGAGCACTGACCAAAAAATTAAACTCGAAATTTGCGCCTGTTTCAGAGAACTGTAGACACTCAACACATATGAATGTTCCTACTAACAATTCTCCTAGCCTGTTTACAATTAGACTCTGAAATTCAGGTCACAGGCTCATTAACTAACAACTTAGATATCCTCAAAAGGATTTCACAATTGATCAAACACAGAAGGAGCAGGCACGAAAAGATCGGGCGCAACTTTTCTTCATTAACTCAGAAACTTACAACTGAGTGATGAGAGCTAACTCAAACTAATTTTTCTCTATCTCTTGGCTCCTAACTTCCTCAATCTTGGCTTCTACATATGCTCTCATACATGCCCCGACTTTTCTCAAAGTATTTATAGATAATTTGTACAAGATTCTTACTCAAACAAAGATCTGAGTCACCTATGACTATACTAATGTACATATGTGTACACTTCTCTTATCCTCTGAATATGTCTTTCTTCCAAGCTTCAATGGTTGATCCTTCCTTCACTCTTTAACCTTCCAAGCCTTCAATTGGTGATTGGTCTGCACCAACAAGAAGTGTATGTCAAATTTTCAGAAGAATCCCCTACAAAAATAGTGATTTTCATCACTAAAAACCATTGTAAATACCATTATCTATTTTTATAACTCCATTTTGTTCAAGCCGAGGAGTCCTTGAGCTCGAGGAGTATTAGAACTATCATCCTACCAATTTTCATAATTTTTAGACTCCATATGAGCCCTCAAATAAGCCCTGGAACCTAATTTTTAACTAGGCCAGACACTAGGTCTGGATAGGGCCAAAACTAGTAAAAAAACTATAAAAAGAGCTAGAAAGCTCATTTTTGAGGGTAGCTTGTTAGAGAATAGAGCTTTTGTAAGAGAACTGTTTGGCAATCGAAGCTTTCCATTGTTCCTCTCTTTGATCTTGCCTTGTGTGCGTGTGTGTGTGTGTATGTGTGTGCATGTTTGTGTGCTTTCACTCACGCACTTGTGCCGTCACTTGCTCGTGGTCTTCATACCGGTCCTCACGTCTCCGCGGATTGACAAGTAAAGGAGGTGGTGCTTACGCTTGAGCTACACCAAATTTTGGCACCATTGCCGGGGAAAGAGCTTCAAGGACGAGTGTTGTGATGGTAAGATCGTAGATTTGCGACGTTGGAAGGTAAAAAAACTGTCATTTCAGTTCATTTTCTGTTTTTTTCTCTTCATCTTCATCATCATCATCATCTCCACCTTCTCCCATCTTCTTCTTCATAGAAATTTCTTGTTTGTTAGTGCATTTTCACCATTTTCATACCAGTTTTCATGCATTATTGTGTGGGAAGGAGTTAGGAGGTGCAAGGGAGAGCAAGCGTTGTGTTTTTTCATGATTTTCTGCTAATACGGAGCTCGCCATTGCCGGTGCTCAGAAATTTGAATTTCCCGCCAAAAAACGCGATTCTGTGAAAATTCAAAATTTTTTGAAAAATCACCATTTTTTGTTTTCCCGCCTAAAAGTTGGCTGAAAGAATCACGATTTTGTGGTCATTCTCAGAATTGCGATTCTGTGATTGTGCTCAAAATCGCGATTCTCACAAATCACGATTTTCAGTAAAAACACGATTTTTTGAAAAAGGGGATTCTATCAAAACACGAATTTTTGCTCAAAATCGCGATTTTCAAAAAAAAAAAAAAACATGATTCTGTGCTCAAAATCACGATTTTCAAAAACACGATTTTCAAAAACACGATTCTATGCTCAAAATCGCAATTTTCAAAAACACGATTCTCTTCTCAAAATCGCGATTCTCACAAATCACGATTTTCAGCCAAAAACACGATTCTGAGAAAACACGATTCTGTGGTTGTGCTCAAAATCGCGATTCTCACAAATCACGATTTTCAGCCAAAAACACGATGCTGTGAGAACATGATTCTCTAAAACACGATTTTGTGAATTACGATTCTCTGAGACAACATCGTGATTTTCAAAAACGCGATTTTTTGTTGGCAATCGCGATTTTCATGTCAAAAACATGATTTTGAGAACACACGATTCTGTGGTTGTGCTCAAAATCGCGATTCTCACAAATCACGATTTTCAGCCAAAAACACGATTTTGTGAATCACGATTCTCTGAGTCAACATTGCGATTTTCAAAAAACACGATTTTGTGCTCAACATCACGATTTTCAAAAACACGATTTTGTGCTCAACATCGCGATTTTCAAAAACACGATTTTGTGCTCAACATCGCGATTTTCAAAAACACGATTTTATGCTCAACATCGCGATTTTTAAAAACACGATTTTGTGCTCAACATCGCGATTTTCAAAAACACGATTTTGTGCTCAACATCGCGATTCTTTGACTTCACATCATTGCGATTCTCTAAAAGTTCACAAAATTGCGATTCTCTTGAACTTCACAAAATCGCGATTCTCTTGAAAGTTCACAAAACCGCAATTCCCTTGAAGTTCACAAAATCGCGATTCTCTTGAAGTTCACAAAATCGCGATTCTCTTGAAAGTTCACAAAATCGCGATTCTCTTGAAGTTCACAAAATCGCGATTCTCTTGAAGTTCATAAAATCGCGATTCTCTTGATTTCACAAAATCGTGATTTTTTCCAAAAGGTCCTGTTTGCCTGTTTTGACCCCCAGGAGCCTGATTTGACATAACTTTTTCATCCAAAGTCCATTTTTTGAGCTCTATAGCTCGTTGGAAAGCTCGTTTCGAATCCTACACGGGCTCAGCTGTTTTTTATAAGAATAACGCGTGATCACAAGTGACTCAGAAATGTCTTTTAGCATGGGGAAACGTGCAAGTGGCTCAGGGACTGCCCATCTACAAACACCAGAAGGTCCCTATAAGACACAGTTGGAATATATTCGGGCCAACCGATTAGGTGCTCGCATCTTTGAGGATGGCCTGAGGCGATCAGTGGTCCAACTCAAAAATCCAGATCAATCCTTTGGACTTGAACACCCGGTGGTCAAGTTCAAAGAGGGTTCATACATTGATAAGGAAGGAACCATGTATGTGGTTACCAACCAACCAGATAGGACCGATGAGTTTGGAAATATCATTCATGAGAATGAGATAGGAGACCTAGAACAAGGAAATGTAGGACAAGGACCCCAGACTCCTAGAGGTAAGTCAGTTCTGACCAGAGTGATCACACCAGATTGGATCCCTCAAGACAACAAAAGCATAGAACTCTTCTTGAATAGAGAAACAGAGGAAGTCTTTTGGAGATTCAAGCCAGATCAACCTAGCCAATTAGGCATAGTCATCATCTACGAGTTCAAGGATCCAAAGACACCAGGCAAAGTGGTCTACCTGGATAACACATCAGAGAAAATTTTCTTGGTAACAGAACATGATAGACATGCATATACTTGGAAGAGTGAATTGATTTTCCCTCCACCAAGATCCAATGTTTCCCATGGCCTCCAAGGAGTAGGATCATCACACACTCATGAAGCCCAGAGAGAAAGAACTAGAGAGAGACCTGAGGTAAGTTTTGCACACACCGTGGGCAGGAATAGGTCAGGATTTGAAAATGAAAGACCTGAAAGAGAGAGACATCAAGCACATAGGCAACAAAGAGAGGAACAGGATTTTCCATTGCCTAGACCCCGAGAGCACCCAAGAACCCTAAGACCCACTCAAGTGATCAAGGCAATGAAGAATTATTTTGACGGGTCAGGAGATCCTTATGATCATGTGGCCGAGTTCAAACAAGTGTTAAGAGCTGAACAAGTTGAGGATTTGTTCACCCAGTACGAGGCATTTGGTCTGACTCTTAAGGGCACTGCCTTAGCTTGGTTTCAACCACTGAGTATTCGCAACTATCGCGATATAGGTCAACTGCTAGACGAATTCATTGTAGAATTTTCGAAGAGTGGTATCAGGCATAACACTTCATCTTTGATCCACAGCTTCAAGCAGACACCCCAAGAAACAGTGCGACTAGCAGGTAGAAGGTTTAGACAGTACCTAGAAAGATGCCCTGCTCCAGAGCTACCCACACCAGCCAAACAAGTGGCTTTGTTCTTAGATGGCTTACTGAGCATAAAATTAAGATCATATGTATACTTGAAAGAGCCTAGATCCATAGAAGAGTGCGTGCGAACATGCATTGACATAGAAGATAACTTGGGTGAGGAGTTAGGATTATCCAAACTCTATAAGGATTCAGATAGTTCTACTAGTCATACTTCAAAAATCTCCATGGAAATAGAGGAGATAGCTGAGCAAGTTGCCAAGAAGCTGGAATCCAAAATAAACAAACACAGAGTCACCCCATTGAATCGGTGTTAAACTTGCTGAGGTGACCACATGGCTAACGTATGCCTAATGCAAAACCAAAACATTAGAGAAAGGAATGCTCCATATTGCACTATTGAGAGAAAATACACAAACCACACGGCTAAAGATTGTCCCTACAATAGGCAGGCTGTTAGGCAAACTTATCAACAACCTTACCAACCAGGTAGGTATCAAAACCAATACCAACAGCCATATTATAGACCACAACAGCAATATCAGGCACAATATAGGCCACAACCAGTCTTGGGAAACCAACCACTAGCTCCTGCCAATGTGATTCCAGTCAAATATGCTGTGGGAGAGGAAAATCCAAATAGAGCATTGGTGCCACTAACCCCATTGATACCAGATAATGACTCTCATGCTCATAGTTCAGACTACTCCCATGAAGGTAGTCCACATGCTTATTACACAGAGTCACCTGAACATAGTGAGATTTACTCGTATCAATATGAGGCACCACCTATGGAGCAAAATTGGGAGCCAGAATACTCCAATGTCATGTACACAAATCCTAACCCTAGGCCCCAATTGAGACAAATGAGACCACAAGCCCCTAGAGGATCTTGTTTCAGATGTCAAGGTGACCATTTCATTCGTGACTGTCCCCACCCACCATCTCCGAGTCAAGGACAGGCTATCAGAATACAGGCTTTTTGTCCTGATTGTGGCAAAGACCATCTCCCCAGAGATTGTCCAAGAAACCCCTCCAATGCACCCAAGATTACACCCATTAATGTGGTAGGCTTAGTGGAAGATTCAAGTTCAAGTAGTAGCAATGTGGCTCCTATACAAGCTGTCACTAGAGCACAAGCCTTAAAACAGGATAAACCAACAGAACAATCAGAGTCGAGTGAATCAGGAGAGCCTAGTAAGAGGAAAACAAGAACATGGAAGGATACCAGAGAGAAGGCCAATCGCAAGTGGAATAAAAAGTTATCGGAACTAGAAGAAAGCTTAAAAGAAGCGAAAACAAAAATAAAGACATTGCATCTCAAAGCCCCTCGCATGCCGAAACTCCATCCACTCCACCTCATCCCACCCCACCACCCATTGTAAATAGGCCACAATCAGGGTCTGTTCTTGCAGATCCAACCCCAGAAGGCTTGGACATGATGTTCAAGGCCTACCACGCTCGTCTTCAAGAAGGGCCAACAGCTGCAAATCTAGACAAGAGTTAACCTAGAGCGGATTTAGAGATTGAACGAATGAAAATGTGCATGAAAATGGTAGAACAAGCTCAAGCTATACTTGAGACTAGTCAAAAGTTCAATCAGACAAACTTTGTCAAACCAGATTTGCATTTCCAAGGGTTACTAGAAAGATTAGAGCAGTTGGTAAACAAACCACAAGTTTCTTTACCTCCACAGGCTCAACTAGTTATTGAGAGAGGAAGCTCACCACCAATGGGAGCTTATGTTCCTAATTCCACGGATGTTGGAATGCCTCCTTCAATTCAACAGTACTCTCAAGAGTTCTTGCGGGAAATACAAGAAGAGAAATGGGCCAAGGAGAAGGGTAACTCCCCTCCTATTCCTGAGATTGATGATCTTCATGATCAATTTCCCCAACACATTCCATCTATTTACGGAGATGAAGCAGAACAACAAGAAGATGAAAGATTAGATTTTGAATCTAATACCCTAGAAGAACTGCCTCAATTTCCAGGCCCATGGGAATCTAAATCTCTTCAGATTAGAGCTCCCACAATACTAGTCAGACATGAAGACTCAGTGGTCCCAAGAAACACTGATGTCGTGAAGAACACTAAGGTTCAATGTCCTCTCACTGTAGAAGAGCTGCTCAAAGCAAAACCTGAGTTATGGAATCATGTGAAGGATCAGGTCCCCGAACTTGATTCCAATATGCCAAAATCAGGCTCTAAGCAAAGGGTACCAGAGATACCTCTAGACAAAATAGGGGACATGTGTGAGCGTGAAGAAGGTAATACTTATCTTCCAATCACCTACCAAGGTTACACAACCAAAGCAATCATAGATTCAGGTGCTGGTGTTGCTATTGCGACCACCTCCTTGTGGAAGCAATGGGGCAAGCCCACATTAAGACAAACTAGAATGAAGCTTCAAATGGCTGATGGTCATTTTGAAAGACCTCTAGGATTGCTAGAAGGGATAACTCTAACCACTTGTGGTGTAGAGTTTGAGCACACATTTGCTATATGTGACTTTGAGAAAAATAATGTCTATGAGATGATCCTAGGAAGACCCTTCCTACGACAATTGCAAATAGTACAGGATTGGGGAACCAACTCCTTGTACTTGCAGCACTTAGGGGTCACCACCAAGGTCAATTTGAAGGATTACTCCTTCAGAGACGTACCACCCCTACAATGGAATCCTATCAACAAAGCAAAAGAAGATTCAATCTCTGGGCATTCTGAAAGTTCACCTGATCCATCTTGGTTGCATGAAGATACTCATTTGTGGATGTGCAAAGTCGCGGAGGAAGAGGAAAAACGCTTAAAGGCAAGAGAAGAAGGAACTTCGCCAGGAGATAGACCAATTAAAGACCCATCCTATACACTGATGATCTTTCCAGATGAGGAATTTGAGCCTCATGGCTGGCCAGAAATCTTAGCCACCATGGACATTGCTGTCAATGAAGAACAATGGACACCTCATTGTGATGAGGAGGGTCATGATATCTCAGTGGTCATGTGTCAGCCCTTGCTAGAAGAATGTGACCCTAGTGATGTCATAGAAGAAGAAGAGAATGACGATGATCTGGAGTCTATTGTGATGGATAGTTGCTTTAACTCAGAGCAGCACTATCTAGAAGATATAGGAGTGTTCACCCAGAAAGAAGAAGAACCTCTCACAAGTATTAAAACGGTAAATTCAAAGGATGGAAGTGAGAGCAGTCAAAAGAAAAAGAAAAGAAAAGCAGTGAAACAAGAAGAGGAGGAATCATTGTTTGAAGTACCAGAAAACTTCAAGAAATATGAAGTTGACGACCGCAAAATTTTGGTACGAATGCCTAAGAGAGAGGCCATCATAGGAGAATCATATGATAATAAAGAAAAGACCAAGAAGATTGTAGTGACCATTGAAGAGAACGAAGAGAGATGCACATATATAGGAGATGACCTAAGTGCAAGAGAAGAAATGGAGCTTGTAGCTCTATTAAGGGAATATAGGGATGTGTTTGCGTGGCACTATAGAGACTTGAAAGGGGTAGATCCAAGAATTTGTTCTCATACTATCCCCATGACTGTTGATGCCAAGCCCACCAAACAGAAGCCCTACACATATAATGATACATATGCAACCAAAATAAAAGAAGAAATTGATAGGCAGATTGAAGCTAGATTCATCTATGAGATTGAGCATACTGAATGGGTGTCCCCCATTGTAGTGGTGCCCAAGAAGAATGGGAAGTTGCGAGTGTGTATTAACCTTAAAAAAGTTAATGCCACTACGATCAGAGATAGTTATCCACTTCCAATCACGGAACACCTATTGGAGCGTGTTGCAGGCAAGGAAGTTTATAGCTTCCTTGATGGATTTTCAGGTTACAATCAAGTAGCCATTGCCCCGAAAGATCAACACAAAACGGCTTTTGCCACAGAATGGGGAATCTTTGCATTTCGTGTGATGCCATTTGGGCTCACCAATGCACCTGCAACGTTCCAAAGGCTCATGTGTCATGTTTTCAAAGAGTTTTTGCGAAAGAGCTTAGAAGTATATGTGGATGATTTATGTGCTCATTCCGAAGAAAGAAGAGTTCACATCCTTGAGCTCAGACAAATCTTCAACAAGTGTAGAGAATATCGAGTGTTTCTGAACCCAGAAAAGTGTGTGTTCATGGTGCGTCAAGGTAAAATCTTAGGTCATATTGTTTCTAAGAATGGAATCTCAACAGATGAAGATAAGGTACGAGCCATAGCGGAGCTACCAAGGCCAAGGAATGTTAAGGAGGTACAAGCCTTTATGGGCCATTGTGGATATTACCGTAGGTTTATCCACATGTACGCGATCATAGCTAGACCCCTTTATGCCTTGTTGTCTAATTTTGAGTGGAACGATGAATGCGAGAATTCTTTCAATGAACTGAAGAAACGTTTGTGCACAGCACCAATACTGACCACTCCTAATTGGAATAAGCCATTCCATGTCCATGTGGATGCATCCAATCATGCCATAGGATGTGTGCTAGCACAACCCACAGGTGAAGGGAATTTAGATTTGCCCATAGCATATGCTAGTAGACAACTAAACCCAGCCGAAAGAAATTATACCACAACCGAGCGAGAAGGGTTAGGCATGGTATATGCTGTGAAGAAGTTTAGACACTATTTATTGGCCAACAAGTTCAAGTTTTTCACTGATGATCAAGCCTTGTTATACTTGGTCAATAAACCTTGCAATACTGGACGCTTAGTAAGATGGTTCCTCTTACTCATGGAGTATGACTTTGAAGTTGTTGTCAGGAAAGGTAAAACCCACCTTCGGGCAGACCACGTTTCTCGCATCACTTCAAGAGAGTCACCACAAGGAGTGTCTGATGAATTACGTGATGCTTATCTGTTCAATTTAGAAGTTGTTCCTAAATGGGCAAATAAGTTGGTACCAGTCCTAACCTTCAGCCCTACAAATAAGAATGTGAAAACATCACAAGAAGAAATTGTAAAATCACAAAAATATCACATATTGGCAGGAAGCATGTACAAACAAGACATTGAGGGTGTATTAGCTTGTTGTGTTGAGGATGATGAACATAGTAGTTGGTTGCAACAAGCTCATGAAGGATTGCTAGGAAATCATTATTCTAAACAGCGCACATTACAAAATCTGAAACGTTTAGGAGTGTATTGGCCTAGCATGGACAAAGAAATACATGACTGGATTAAGAATTGTCCAATGTGCAGAGAGAGACCACCGGTGGAGCATGCGACCCTTTATCGTGTCATTAATTCCAGATTGGAGTGCTCCATTGGTAGAGTTTATGAGGTCGGGAAGATTACCCAAAGAGGCCAGTCTAGCAAGAAGACGAAGCATGGAGCAAGAGGCTCAAGGCTATGCCTTAGTAGGAGACAACCTATACCGAAGAGGCAAAGATGGTTACTTAAGACTCTGCGTGCATGAATCAGACTATTTAAAGGTCTTAGAGACTGCACACAGTAGCGTTGCAGGTGGACATTTTGGTCCTGACCGAGTGATCAAGACCATTCTATTCTCAGGACTTTGGTGGCCCACTCTTCATATGGATGCACATACCTATGTGAAGAAATGTGACACATGCCAATGTGCACAATATCCAGTTAGAAAAGACGAGATGCCTTTGAGGCCAATGATGGGAGGGCGTGCATTTTTGAAGTGGGGCATAGACTTCATAGGTCCTATTAATCCCCCAGCTAGAAACTCCCATGTAGA
This sequence comes from Ceratopteris richardii, assembly GCA_020310875.1. Taxonomy (NCBI): domain Eukaryota; kingdom Viridiplantae; phylum Streptophyta; class Polypodiopsida; order Polypodiales; family Pteridaceae; genus Ceratopteris; species Ceratopteris richardii. Next base: position 128,973,991 of record CM035408.1, read on the forward strand.
ATATATTATTGTAGCCACAGATTACCTTACAAAGTGGGTAGAAGTGAAAGCCACAACAAAGAATGATGCTCACACTATGGCTAAGTTCTTATTCGAGAATGTGTTCACGAGATATGGGCTACCAATAGAGCTAGTTAGCGATAGAGGCACACACTTCTTGAATGAGGTCATTGAAAATCTTCTCCAAGAATTCTTGGTGATACATAAGAAGTCTGCCCCTTATCACCCACAAGCTAACAGACAAGCCGAGAGCACCAATAAGATCCTCTATAACGTATTGAAAAAATTGGTAAATAATAAACACTGATTGGGATAAACAAGTTCATCATGCTATTTGGGCTTATCGAGTTGCCTATAAAACGGTACTGAATGCCACCCCATTTCAGATGGTCTTCGGGCAGAATGCTGTTCTACCATTGGACTTCCTCATCCCAACCTTAAAGGTAGCACACGAGCATGAATGGAATGGACATGAGTTGTCCTCCAGGATCTTTGATCTAGAACGCTTAGGTGAGACGAGGCTACGAGCGGTAGTAGGCATCTACGTTGCAAAGAAAAGGCAAAAGGCATACTTCGATGCACACATTAAGGATAAGGGACTGAAAGAGGGAGATCTAGTGTTGGTTTACACACTAAAACAACATGCCCGTAAGTTGGAAAAACGAGGATATGGACCCATGATCATTAACAGAATTTCCACTAGCGGTGCAGATCAATTGGCTACTTTAGAAGGTGATATCGTGCCCTATATTAGTGGATGTAGAGTCAAGTTATACCAAGAACCTCTTACAGAGGATATGCTTACGAGACTCAACACTGCTAAGAAGCGAAAAGAAGAGGAGTTAAGGGTGAGAGAAGAAGCACAAGCCGAGGCTAGAGAGCGCATAAGGCGAAATAAGTTAAGGTGACTAGGCCTAGATGTCAACTCAAAAGCCCCAAAATATCACATGGATATGTGCCACAAGTCAGGCATAGCGACTTCTCAAGTCATTGACCGAAGACCCTTTGTGACCATAGAGATAGGACAAGGAAAGGATGCAAGGACTGTGAAAGCATTGGTTGACTCAGGTGGAGCCAGTAGTGTAGTTAGACTATCCTACTGCCAAAACTTGTAGTTGAACATCAATCCCATCGAAGCTTATCTCATAGGTTTGGGAGGTATGGAAACCCCTTGTTTGGGCGAGGTGGAACTTCCCATCTACCTGCAAGATGTTCCAATGAAAGTCAAAGTGCTAGTGTGTCAAGATGAGAACCTTACAGAACCACATGTCTTAGGACAAGATCAGATTTATGACAATGCAGTCAACTTAAACCTAAGAAGTCAACTTCTTCAAGTTTGGGTCCAGGGACAATGCTTTACATTAGAACTAGAAAATGGCATGCTCACAAATCCAGATGTCACATCTTGTAGTTCTTCTAAGACTAATCATATGGAAGAAGATGTTGTATGTGTCAAAAGCTCTATGATGCAGAAGGAGTCAATCATGGAAGAACAGGTTCGAAGGCAAGTGGATCTTTCTTCTTCTCCAAAGAATCAAGTAGCCACAGTAATGAGTCCACCACACAGGCAAACACAACCGTTCACGACAACTGCTACATCAAATAGAAAGACACCATTCGACAAGAAAGTAGTTACGAGTATGAAACAGATCTGGGTACGCAAAGGAGAGCAACCACCAGCCTTGCCCCCACAAAGCCCATCCAGGCAAGCCAACCAGGCCAGAAGACAAAGGGAGCAGCTCGGACAAGCTCAATCACAAGGTATCCAACAAGTTTGGGTGCCTAAGAAATTAGCTGCAGCTCAACAAGGGCGATTACAGATGTGGGTACCTACGAAGCTCTTACATCCACAACAACCTATGTTCTCCCACATGCGAAAGGACTCAACAAAGAAGCCAAAAAGAGAAAAGGGTAAGAACCACGTACAGAGACCAAAGGAAGATCAAATCAGCTCTTCAACATTAGTAGGAAGACATGCAAAAAGGATATGGGTTTGGAAGCCAAAAGTACAAGTAGCCTCCACCGAACCAAAGCGCCAACCACACTGGATACCATAGTTCAGAAAGCATCCAAAGAGGAAGACGCCTGAAGCGACCTCTACAGTGCCATATCATGTTCTAAAATGGACTCCAATAAGGAGGATTACATCGGTTCGAGACTCAATGGATACCTCCACCAAGGTCGGCATCAACCTCCGCAAATAACATCGAAAGCCTCGAACGAGCGACAACCATGTGCTCCTTGCACAACCCTGTCTTTTGCACCATTCAGGTCATGCATTTCTAAAGTATGCATTAATATAGGGCCACCTTACACAGCCGTGCATAGACACACTTGAGAATCCCAAGCACAAGAGCACAGTGACATATGTCAAATATTTCTATTGCTAGTAACTTTTGTGTTCTTGTTTTGTGATATCTTTTTCCTCAAAAAAAAAAAAAAAGAGGAAGCACTTGTTCCCAGGTTTGGCTCATGAAACATGAATGAGTCATGCTTGGTTAAAGGTGGAACTGTTGATTACTGGGCATTTATCAGTTTGGATAGAAGTGTGTCTTGGCTAGCAGATGATATAATTGCTGCCTTATCTCATAGATGTCAAGAACTTGGCATGAGCATGGCATCCACAACTATGGTTTCCTCTTACTATTCTAGGAGTGAAGAGGTTGAAGGTCTGCAACTTGAATGATGCATAACTATTGCATGTACGAGAGCATCCAGGGAGATATCTGCACGGGGTAGCTCTGGTACCTTGCAAATCTTTGTATGTATACTGGATGAGAAGACTCCTGCTTATGATGAGCTAGAGAGAATATGTGAAACTAAGCTTGGTGTAGTTCTCGAATGTTGTTTGTCAAGGAATATAAAGAAATTCAATTCTCTGTATTTGACAAATGATGCTTTGAAAAGAGGAGACAGGATCAGCCACTCAAAAGATCTCATAAGTGGACCATCAACATGAACTTTCATCAACAATGTTCCATCCCAAAGGCCGAGTGTACAACACGAAGAGATGAACATTGATCGACCTTCTCCATGGTAAGTATCTTTACCTTCGAAACATCATAACCATGATAGCTTAGGAAACCTCTTCGTGGGCATACCCTTGAGCACTTAGCTCAAGACCCCCAATTTTTGCACCATACTTCTACCAATGCATTTTCCAAGTAAGCATTCATAGGGCTACATTACAAGGCCGTGCACAAGGCACATATTTTCCTCAACCCATGCACAAACACACTTACCCATCACTCAATATGGGTTATGAGTATTTGGCATGACTACTATGAACATCAACTGTGGAAGATCTAGAAAACATCAACGGACACTCACAACGACACAGTCATGCTGGAATCCAAGGAAGAAGCACATACCAAGAGACTACAACTTGCAAAGACTCACAGTGACAGATGAAGAACCAGATACATCTGGAAGTGAGACGACTTTTGTTCATATAGAAGGGACACTCCCTCTCAAGGCACTACTTGGAACAACCACTACAACAAAGGTCTGTCAGGGACGACAGACTCGAGAGGGGGGGGGAGTGTTGAAGCTCAAAGTCAAGGACAAAGCATGGAAGCACATCAAAGGTGGACACACAAGGAAAGGGAGCAAGTAGGGAGCTCCAAGAATTGTATGTCAAATTTTTAGAAGAATCCCCTACAAAAATAGTGATTTTCATCACTAAAAACCATTGTAAATACCATTATCTATTTTTATAACTCCATTTTGTTTAAGCCGAGGAGTCCTTGAGCTTGAGGAGTATTAGAACTATCATCCTACCAATTTTCATAATTTTTAGACTCTGTATGAGCCCTCAAATAAGCCCTGGAACCTAATTTTTAACTAGGCCGGACACTAGGTCTAGACAGGGCCAAAACTAGTCAAAAAACTATAAAAAGAGCTAGAGAGCTCATTTTTGAGGGTAGCTTGTTAGAGAATAGAGCTTTTGTAAGAGAAATCTTTGGCAATCGAAGCTTTCCATTGTTCCTCTCTTTGATCTTGCCTTGTGTGCGTGTGTGTGTATGTGTGTGCATGTTTGTGTGCTTTCACTCACGCACTTGTGCCGTCACTTGCTCGTGGTCTTCATACCGGTCCTCACGTCTCTGCGGATTGACAAGTAAAGGAGGTGGTGCTTACGCTTGAGCTACAAAGGGATATATGCATGGAGATCTCTTGGATTTGGTTCATACATTTTGAAAGAGGACCCAAAATTCTGGAATATAGTTAGAATCCAACAAACTCAATCAAATTCAAATCTCATCAAATCAGCCACCAAAAAGTGCACCTACATTGATTGGTGCGTGGTTAGCTAGATTGTAGGAAAAATAAAAATCTATATAGGCATCATCTCGCCTTTGTTTCTTGAGTTGTATGAATTCCACAAGTTTCTCACTTAGTTTAGTGAAGTCATAAACTCCAGCAAGCAGCACCCTTGCTTGCTTACCCCATCTTCTCGTGACTTTGCTCCTCTCTATCTAGAGGTGTAGTTAGGCTTTTCAAAATATGATTGTAGCAGATTGTAGAGCATTGTTTACTCTCTCACTGTACTCATTTTAATTGATTTCAAGCTTCATTTGGTCTTTCATATTGTGCCCTAAACTTTTACAAAGTTTCAAGTTAGTTGGCTGAGTGAGTTGTGAGAAATTGCGAAGTTTGTGAAGGCATATCTCTACACATAGGCAGAGAGTGTTGTAAACAGTTAGCGTGGTTTGCAGAGGTGGTTCTCACAGTAGGCATATCCATTTGGGATGATTTAAAGCTTTTTGGGTAGCTCTTATAGTCTACTACAAGTTTGCAAAATTTCATTTTAAGTCTCTATACTAGTGTAGAGAAACATTTAGAACAGTGAGCATATATCACTTCTTGTGGACATAGTGGAGGGTAGCCATCTTACATTTTTGCATTGGAGTGTGAGAATCATCCCCCATTAGTGGTATCAGAGCCATTTTAGAGGCTTGCAGACATCCGTGGCATCATATTGAAGACTTGAAGGGATCAAGACAACTCGTGGAAGCACAAGGAGGACTCATCAAAGCAAGAAGACATTGAAAGGGGACTACGTCGATCGAGATCTCAACTAGTCAAAGGTTAGCAAGGGAGAAGCTATCAAAAGGTAATATCCACACCTTATAAAGCATACAAACACTTGAGAAGAAGCTAAAGGATCATCTTAGAGCTCAATATGGCTGAGTATAATGCACAAATAGAGAAGTTAGAGAAAGGCAATTATCAACCATGGAAATTTAGAGTTAGCAACTACCTTATGGGCAAAGGATTGTGGGGATTAGTGAGCCGCATGGAGCCAATGCCTTATGTATATAATCCACCTTTTCAAGAGCAGGTCAAGGAACTCAATGAGTGGATAGAAAGGGATATGAGAGTCATATTATTTCTATCCCAACACATAAGCAATAGCATGATAGGGCATATACAAGATTTGGACACATCCAAGAAGGTTTGGGAGACCTTGGAGAGATTGTAATCTTCATCAACCAAGGCAAGGAAGATTCAGATCAAGAATGAGGTGAATAATCTAAGGAAATCACCAAGCACTAACATAAATGAGTACATTTTGAAGGTTAAGGAGCTTGCAGATGCTTTAGGCTCAATTGGGAGCCCAATCAAAGAAGATGATCTTGTTGCGCACACTCTCAATGGCTTGAGAGAGGATGAAAGGTGCAAAGCATTCACCACATCAGTTTATGTGAGGGATTCCCTACCAGAATTTGATCAATTAGTCACATTTATGGTGACCAAGGAGATGAACCAAGGAGGTTCACAATCAAAGGGCAGCCAAGCCCAAGTTCTCTATGCAGGTAGAGGCAAAGGCAAAAGAGGTGGACAAAACTTCCAAGGGAAAGGGAGAGGAAGATCAAGCTCAAGCTCAAGAAACCAAGAAGGCTCCAACCAAAGCTATGGATAAAGAGGAAGAGGAAGGAGTAGAGGAAGAGGAGGAAGATCACATGGAAGAGAAGCATCTAATGGAGAATGCTACAACTGTGGAAAACCGGTTCATTATGCAAGAGATTGTTGGTCCAAAGGAGGAGGCAATCAAGGATACAAAAGGAACCAAGGTAATTATGCTATTACTTCAACAAATTTAGAAAATGAGAACTTGCTTATGATGTATGGTTCAAGTGAAAGAGTCAATTGAGATTTTACATGGTACATTGATAGTGGTTGCAGCAACCATATGAGTTGAAATAAAGATGTTATCTTTAATTTACATTCACCCATCACTCAAGGAAATGTAGATACAGGGGATGATGCTAAACACAAGATTATACATGTGGGAGATGTTGCATTGAATGGATCTCAAAGCTCCAAGGTGTTGAAGGATATGTTGCATGTGCCAACCATCATAAAGAACTTGGTTTCAATAGGTCAAATGGTTGAAAGAGGTTATGAGGTGAGGTTCAATGAGCAAGGATGTTTTTTTGAAGACCCCATGCAGGACTACAAGCTCATAGAAAAATGAAAGAAGCAAGGAAGACTCTTCACCATGGAGCTAAAGCCATCAACCCCTCACATTGTCTACTTGTGAATTGGAAATAAACAGATTGCAGAAATTGACTTATGGCATAAAAGAATTGGGCACATAAACTTACAAAGGATGAAGGACATGCAAAGGAAGGGCTTGGTGAGTGGTCTACCTGATCTTACATCTCAGAATATGCAACATTTGTGCCATGCTTATCAATTAGGAAAACAAAGCACATTGCCATTAAAGAAGGGAGCACATGTGAGCAATGAAGTGTTGAATCTCATACACACAGATGTATGGGGACCTAAAAGGGAGCCATCCATTGGAGGTAATAGATACTTTATCACATTTATAGATGATCATTCAAGGTTTGTTTGGATGTATTGCATGAAGTCAAAGTCAGAGGTGTTTTACCACTTCAAGATGTTCGAAAACCTCATGAAGAAGGAAACACGGAAGTATATAAAGACTCTCAGATTGGATGGAGGGGGAGAGTATTTTTCAAATGAATTTTCAGATTTTTTACATGAACATGGCATCAAAAGGCAATTCACTTGTAGGTATACACCTCAACAAAATGGGGTGACAAAAAGGAAGAATAGATACATAGCAGAAGTGGCTACATCTTTGTTAAATGAAATGAATGTTCCTAACTCTTATTGGGCTGATGCAACAAATACAGCCATATACATTATGAATAGGTGTCAGATGTGGTAAGAAACCCAACCTTTCACATCTCAAAGTATTTGGTTGTGTGTGTTATGTTCACATACCTCAAGAATTGAGACAGAAGTTAGACCCGAAGGCAGATAGGTATATATTTCTTGGATATTCTTCAGATCAAAAGGGTTTTAGATGTTATAACCCTTGCACCAAAGAGCTTAAGGTATCTAGGGATGTAATATTTGATGGGTTGCTGCCTTAATATGGTAGCAAAGATGTGTTACAGGTTGACAATGCATATGAGGCCGAGAGGAAGTTCAAAGAGCAACAACAAAGCATGGAGATAAGTGGTCCAACCACTTCAAGCACACCATCAGAGGAGAGTACTACAATAGCTTTTCATGGAAGGAAAAGGAATGAAGCTCGTGAAGAAAGTAGCAAAGGAAAGGAAGAGGCAAATGACAAAGACCATCGATGGGTAGACATGGAATCTACAAGTTATGAGGATATGGAAAAATTAGAAACTCCAGGATATAAAACATCTAAAACAAGGAGGAGGAGATTCCTACCACCTAATGGTGAGGTAAGGTCATCCATTAGGGTTAAATACCCTATTCAAAGGTTAACTTATGATTCATTCATTGCAAGACACTATGCCTACATGAGTCAAGTTATAGGTTGTGAAGAACCTAACTTTTTTGAAGAACCAAATAAGCATAGGGAATGGATTGAAGCCATGGAGGAGGAAGTCAAAGCACTTGAAGAAAATGATACTTGGTCATTGGTGCCAAGAACAAAGAACATGAAAGTCATTGGCACCAAATGGGTGTACAAGGTAAAGAGGCATGTAGATGGAAGCATCTTTAGGTATCTTGGAATCTTTAGATATTACCATTTTTGTGCTCATGGGTTTGAGTATTGCTATAGCCCGTGAAAATTCGGGTGATGCTACAAACTTGTTAAACATCTTTCTCTTTATGCGGTCAATCAACTTTGATGAAAAAAAATCTTGAATATTAGCTTACTAAGTTAGTAAGAGTTTCTGCAAAGGAATTAAGTTAATTGCTACTGTGGCCAGAGAATTGCTCAAAACTTTGGAGAGGTGTATAAACCAAAATAGCAAGTTTTTGACTCATGGCCCAACTCCTACCTATCTATTTTGATTAATCATTTTGAGAGTAATCTTCCAAGGTACATAGTGTGTCTATTACATCCTTTGGTAGGCTAAAAGGGCCGACTACATATCCCTGGAGTTTATTTGGTTGGGTGCAAAGCTTTTGCAGCACCACTCCATCTTGTCCAAGATCAAATCCATCTCTTAAAACTTGAGAGGTACTTGCCTCTTCTTCATTCCTTTTACATTTTCCTTTATCTTTACTCTTATTTCTATCTGTGTGAAGGGTAGAATATTGATTACCTCTAGAGTTATCTCCAATTCTTGTCGGGTTTTGTCTCGTGTGTGAAGAGTTGTCGGATTAATGTGTTGAGGTGAGGTATCTGCATGTCCATATATAAATAAAGTGAATCTTAAACTTTAAGACATGGTTTCTCATCAACCACCTACCAAATTATTCTTGATTTGATTCCTCCTAACTCCACGTGAAAGTAAGTGCTTGCACTTTTACATGGATAAAAGTAAATGCCTTTTACAAGAGAATAGTCATATGTGACTTAGAATGACTATATGAAGTGAATACTAATTGTCTAGGTATGTAGGCTTGGACTCATTTGCAGGAACAAAGAAGCTAGAAGAAAGGATGACAATCATCACAACGTCAAAAGAAGATGCAAAAATCACAGCCATAGACAAAGTCAAAGATGGTCAAAAAACAAAGGAGGATCAAAGGAAAGTACACTAGCTTAAAAGAAATGAAGCCACAAAGGTATAAGAAGATAGAAATTTGCAAAGGGAGGACAAAAAGGAAGAGAGTGAAACAATGAATATATATATATATATATATATATATATATATATATATATATAACCAAGGTGATAATTATTATAAATGTCTTTAATATTAGAAGGGCCCTCAATAGTATGCTACAAGGAACATAGGTATTCTAGCTGCATACCTTTTATTTACACGTCCTCCTTGTGAAGGCGAATTCTCTCTATCTACATATTTGTTTAATGCATGTCATATCTTGTTGGAAAGCTTTGGAATCCTACTTATGTATTTCTATAGATGATTCTCTAGTAGTGATTTGGATCATTTCATGTGGACCTCAATTTTTTGTTTACATGAGTTGACATGTAGTCTATATTTAGATGATTGATGGCTTGATCATATGCACTCCAAATGGAGGGATATTTAGCTCATGTGAAAGCTAAAAGATTCTACTATGTGTTGAACCAATTTGAGATCCATTTGATCTCTGAATTTGGATAGAATTAGGTTTTAGTAAGCATGTATCTAACATGATTATTTCGAGAAGAGGTTCTCTAACTTTTGTTACATATATTGGAGTCAAGTTTCTCCACTCTGATATTGCCAATGTGGCATTCCACTCTATTGCTAATGTAATACTTGTGAAATCACTATACTTTTTAAGCATTCCTCCATCAATGTAGATATCCATATCTTTTTTTTATACTTGAGTCATTTTGTCTCATATATAACTTCCGTATTTCCTCTATGTTTAGTTTCTATGTTCGATAAAGAGGTAGATAGGTTCTTTTTATTGCTCTAAGAAACAACCGCACCTTGAAGAAAACATACATATTCACATTTTAATCCTCTATCCTTGACATTTCCTACCCAATCTACAAATGACTTTTGCAAATGGCTACTCTTATGTATTATAAAATGTCTCTATAGTGCATATATTTATTTCATCTTGCAATACTTCTCAAGTTACATCCACATGTAACATGCATGCTTTATGTATGCAAAAACAGGTTCATTATACTAATTGAAAATATGAAAGGTATTTAACGTATTGTTGGGAAAGATGTATGGATGCTCCAAGAGACTGAGTAGGTACTGCTAAACCTGCTTTGTACCAGCCCTCTTTTGCTATAGAGTTGATAACTAGATGTCCTTAGCTTTCCAATGACACCATAAAATGTCCTATGTACTTTGGAAATGATGTGTGCAATAATTGAATCAAAACAGATATCTTTGTAGTTCACAAACTCAAGAAAACCTTCTATTTTTGTCTTGATACCTGCTGGGTATTTTGCTCAGTATGACCAGCACAGTAAGAATTGGAAAAATTCCTTTTAGGGGTATCTTACTAGCTTAGTAAGCTACCTATTCCAAGTGGAATGATGTAAAATGATAAACTATGCTAAGAGAAATCAATTTAGCAAGTTAAACTATACCCCCGACTTTTTAGGACTGTAGCAAAAAATGACCAGAGATCACCTCGGTGCATATTTATCCAAAATGGCTGAATAGAATGTCTTCAAACTGTGATAGAATGTAGAGGAATTTAATTTGAATCCAACAAGATTTCAATCACTGAATCTGGTGACGAATCGACCGAGATATGCCCTTGACAAGTTGACAGACTTTTGAGTAGAATAACAGAGAACTCAGAGATGGACAATGTGAATGTATGTATTAATAAACACTTCTATACAACTCCATTGGCATGAATGTCATTGCCAAATGGTGTAGAGAGGTGTGGGCTAGAGTGTAGACCTCACACGCACACTCAAAAAACAGTAATGATAGGCTCGGGAGTGCTCTCTCTTACCTGCAACTTTTCATGTCCATTTTTATAAGGATTGAGTAAAAATTTGAATTCAAATTCAAACTTTTGGCTCCCTATGATCAAGCTCCTATATGTTAGGAGATATTCCTTCAATCAAACAACTAATTTTTCCACGAATCCTTTTGGTAGGTGATTACAAGAGATTCCAAGTCAATTTGACTTTTAGAATGAGATAAAGTGGTAATTAGCCACTAGCAATGGTTCCTATGCTTCTTCACATATGTAAGATCTTCAAGATATCTTTCAAGCCAAATGTGTAGGCTTGTGATTTACACCAACAGCTCCCCCCCAAGCCAAACATTTTGGCTTAAGTCTTCATCTTCAATCTTCAAGTATATCCTGCAATCCAATCATGGATTTGAACCTGCAAAGTTTGGTTCCATCCAAAGCTTTAGTTAACAAATATGCACATTGCATGTTGGTTGATACATAGGTAAGTTGAATGTCCTTGCTTATCAACTTCTCTCTCACATAATGGTAATGGACCTCTATGTGTTTGGTCCTAGCATGATAAATAGGATTAGCTACAAGGTGAAGAGAACTTGTATTATCTCCAAAGATGATTGGTGACCTAGTATATAATCCCAATTCTTTATACAAGAGCTTAATCCATATTGATTCTTGTGTGGCATTAGCCAGTCCTCTATACTCTACCTCTGTGGAAGACAAAGCAACAATAGGTTGCCTCTTTGAAGACCATGAAATTGGTTTGTCACCTGCAAAGGAAATATATCCAGAAGTGCTCCTCCTATCATCCTTGCATCCTGCCCAATCTGCATCTGAATAAATTTTGATATCAATATCTGAAGTGTAAGGGAAATACAAACCATGGTTCTGTGTACCCTTGAGATACTCCAGGATTCTCTTGGCAGCCTCTAAGTGAGGTATCCTTGGCTTGTGCATAAATTGACTTAGCACACTAACTCCATATGCAATATCTATCCTTGTTAAGGTAGCATAGTTCAAGCTACCCACCATACTTTGATAGCCTGTAATGTCATTGACTTCATCACCTTCATGGGCACTTAGCTTTATGTTTACCTCCATTGGAGTGCTTGCTACTTTGGCATCCTGCAAGTGAAACTTCTTCAACATATCGTGTATGTATTTTTTCTGAGTGATGTATATCCTTGAATTAGTGTAGACTAATTCAAGTCCCAAAAAATATTTCAATACACCAAGATCATTGATCTTGAACTCCTTCATCATTTGACTTTTGATATATCTGATTCCATCGACATCATTACCTGTAATGATGATGTCATCAACATAAACACAAAATTATATTACCTGTGAATTGCTTCTCTTAATGAGCAGAGAAGTATCTGCCTTGCTCATGACAAATCCTTGGTCTTGAAGGTATGTAGTTAACCTATAATTCCATGCCCTAGGTGCCTGCTTCAATCCATATAAAGTCTTTTTTAATTTGCAAACATATGTTACCTTCTTAGGGTCCTCATAGCCAGGAGGTTGTGACATATACACCTCCTCTGAAATCCATCCATTCAAGAAAGCATTCTTGACATCCAATTGGTACATATTGCAATTTCTTGATGCACCCACACTAACCAACACTCTAATGGTTGGCATCTTGGCCACAGGTGAGAATGTCTCCTCATAGTCAATGCCTTGGGTTTGTGCAAAACCCTTGGCTACCAATCTAGCTTTGTACCTATTAATTGTGCCATCAGAATTTCTTTTAAGCTTATAGATCCATCTGGATCCTATTATCTTCATGGAGTCCTTCTTGGGTACTAACTCCTATGTGTCACTCTCTTTGAGGGCATCAATCTCCTCATCCATAGCTTCTTTCCATTCTCATTTGGTTATTGCTTCTTCATATGATCCTGGTTCTTCATTTGACAAATCTTTGGCAAGATAAACAGAATGTTTAGTAATAAGAGATGTATCATACCCATATCTGATAGGTTTCTTGCTTTCTCTTTGTGATCTTCTGAATTGTTGAGTTGAGGATTCAGGTATGTCTTCAAGCTTCTTTATCTTCATTTTTCCTTTGGACTTCCATGCTTTGAATTCTTCAAGATTGATAGTAGTTTCGTCATCTGAACTTGAGTCTTCATTCTGAGTAGGTTCCTCCTTTGTAAGACTTGGAAATTCCTCTTCCAAATCGTAAGGTAACTTAACCTTCCTGCATTCATTCTCATACCAAGAATCATTTTCATCAAAGAAAACATCTCTGCTGACCATGAATCCGTTATTGATAGGATTATAAAACATGTAACCTTTTTTATTTAAATCATACCCAATAAAGATGCATTTTTCAGCCTTTGGGTCTAGCTTACCTCTTATCTGAGAAGGAATGTGTACATATGCTACACATCCAAATATTTTGCAATTGTCAAGTGAGGACCTCTTACCATGCCATGCTTCATAGGGTGTCATGCCATCAAGAGACTTAGATGGTAACCTGTTTATGAGGTAAGTGGCAGTAGAAACACTTTCTGCCCATAGATAGTTAGGTAATTTTTTCTCATTCAACATAGACCTAGCTATCTCAACAATTAATCTATTTCTTCTCTCAGCTACCCCATTTTGTTCAGGAGATTACCTTGTGGTTATTTCTCTTTTGATGCCTCTGTCCTACAAGAAGTCTTCAAATTCATTGGAGAAGTACTCACCTCCTCCATCTGACCTTAGCCTTTTCAAATTCCTTCCTGTCTGATTTTCAACTAGTGCAAGATATTTTTTATAGCAATTAAATACGTCATCCTTGTGCTTCATGAAGTACAATACAGTCCATCTGCTATAATCATCAATGAAAGACACATAGTACCTTGATCCTGAGACAAAGGGGTCTTTGCTTGGTCCCCATACATCTGTGTGTACAAGCTCTAGGTAGTCTTCATGCATGTATCCTTTCTTCGAGAAGGGTAACCTGTGAGACTTCCCAAATTGACAAGCACCACACTTATAAATCATATGTTGCTTGGATACATTAGGTATCCCAAGCACACATTGGTCCCTGCACATTTGTTTCAAGGTTCTTTCTCCTATGTGCCCTAACCTTTTATGCCAAATCTCAAGCTCTGAAAGTGTTTGATCTTTATAACTGTATAGTGCAATATTCCTTGTATCTTTAAACTCAAAAGTGAAAAGTCTACCTGATTTTTCTCCTTTAGCAATCCTCTTGAACCCATGCCTTGGATCCTCCACATATGCTCCATATTGATTGAATCTAACCTGCAAACCTTTCTCCACAATCTGACCAACACTCATCAAATTTTTGGTAATAGTTGGTACATAGAGTACCCTGCTCAACAAATTCTGATTTCCATCACGTCTTAACATTTCCAACTTTAACTACTGAATGCTTTGTATCATCACCTGTTTGGACTTGATGCTTACCTTTTGGTTCCTCAAGATCAGAAAGTAATGCTACATTGCCAGCCACATGATTTGAACATCCTGAGTCCATGTAGAATAGATGGTCATCATTTGTACCTGACTTTGAAGTCATGTTCATGATTAGAAGAGAGTCATCCTGATCCTTTGTGTAGTTGTTGTAATCCTTCCTGGATTTGAATCCTCCTTGGTAGTTGCCATTGTAATTATTGTTGTAGTTGTTGTTGTAGTTATTCTTGTAGCCTTGGTGATGGTTGAATCTACCTCTTGACTGTGAGTAGCCACCTCTTTGATATCCTCTTCCTCTCTGATTCTTGTAATTCCTGAAACACTCATCTATAGTATGATTTGATAGACCACAAATGTTGCATGGTGAGGAGTTATAAGATCTCCCCCTACCTGACTTACCTCCTCTACCCCTTCCTCTTGATGATCTACCTCTCCCTGCATAGTTGGCTTGGGAGGTAGAACCTTCATCTTCCACCTTCTTGCTTTCGCCTTTATCTTTAGAATTCTTATCAATATATAGGGCAGAAGAGTTATTACCTTTGGATGTATCTCGATTTTTGTTAAGCTTTGCATCATGAGTAAACAATTGTCCCATGAGAGTTGTAAGATCTGGAGTGTGCATGTCCATGTAAAGATCCATGGCAGTGGTGAAGCTTTCCCATTTGTCATCAGCCATGATCCCATTGATCACTTGCCTTACAATCTGTTCCTCTTCAATCTCTTCTCCTATGCTTGCTAACTGATTCGCTACATCTTTAATCTTGGTCACAAATTCTGAAACAGCTTGCTTGGATTGCTTCCTTAGTGTTGTGAATTCAATCCACAACTCATTTTTCCTAGCCCTTGTGTTGGAGGAAAAATAAGATGACAAGGTTTCCCAAGTCTCTTGGGATGTCTTACAATTTCTCATATGTGGCAAAAGCAAACCAGATATAGAGTTGAGTAAATAAGACCTTGCCAATGCCTCCTTAGCACACCATGTGTTGAGCTTTTCATGTTCCTCCTTGGTTGGTAATCCTCTTGTTTTGAATGAGGGCAATTCCTCATCTCTTGAGATGTATCCATAGAGACTCCTTCCTTGTAAGTAGGTCTTCATCCTTAGAGACCATGCTTGATAATTGTTCGTGTCCAATTTGTCAATAAATGAAGGAGAACCATCTCCCATTTTACCTTGACTTGCTCTGATACCACTATTGGGAAAGATGGATGGATGCTCCAAGAGACTGGGTAGGTACTGCTAAACTTGCTTTGTACCAGCCCTCTTTTGCTTCAGAGTTGATAACTAGACCTCCTTATCTTTCCAATGACACCATAAAATGTCCTATGTACTTTGGAGATGATGTATGCAATGATTGAATCAAAACAGATATCTTTGTAGTTCACAAACTCAAGAAAACCTTCTATTTTTGTCTTGATACCTGCTGGGTATTTTGCTCAGTATGAAGAGCACAGTAGGATGTGGAAAAATTCCTTTTAGGAGTATCTAACTAGCTTAGAGAACTACCTATTCCAAGTGGAATGATGTAAAATGATAAACTATGGTAAGAGAAATCAATTTAGCAAGTTAAGCTATACCCCCGACTTTTTAGGATTGTAGCAGAAAATGACCAGAGATCACCTCGACGCAGATTTATCCAAAATCGCTAAATAGAACGTCTTAAAACTTTGACAGCATGTAGATGACTTCAATCTGAATCCAACAAGCTTTGAATCACTGACATTAGTGAAGAAGTGATCGAGATATGCCCTTGACAAGTTGACAGACTTTTGAGTAGACTAACAGAGAACTCAGAGATGGACAATGTGAATGTATGTATTAATAAACACTTATATACAACTCCATTGGCATGAATTTCATTGCCAAATGGTGTAGAGAGGTGTGGGCTAGAGTGTAGACCTCACACACTCACTCAAAAAACAATAATGATAGGCTCGAGAGTGCTCTCTCTTACCCGTGACATTTCATGTCCATTTTTATAAGGAATGAATAAAAATTTGAATTCAAATTCAAACTTTTGGCTCCCTATGATCAAGCTCCTATATGTTAGGAGATTTTGCTTCAATCAAACAACTAAGTTTTCCACGAATCCTTTTGGTAGGTGATAACAAGAGATTCCAAGTCAATTTGAGTTTTACAATGAGATAAAGTGGTAATTAGCCACTAGCAATGGTTCCTATGCTTCTTCACATATGTAAGATCTTCAAGATATCTTTCAAGCCAAATGTGTAGGCTTGTGATTTACACCAACACGTATTGATACATACAAATAATCTCAAAGCAATTTTATATAAATATTTTCATCCTGGAGGCGTTCAGCATCATCAACTAACGTAACATTAGTAGTAGCTAACATTTTTTTGGCTTAGAAGTTCTCTTTATTTATTTTTTATTTTTTTTTGAGTTTGAGTGAGGAAGCATGAAAATACCATGAGCACGAAGAAGAATCCTGAGAACAACATTGAGAATATTACAAAGTGAATGTGTGAAAGATAAGATATCCCTTAGGGTTACATGAATATATACACGTCTAGGGAAAAAGTCTTTAGGAGAAGGATAGAAGTTTTTGGGTCCCTAACTGTGTTCACACTTCATTATCCAAATATTTTATCCCTCTTGGGATTGATGTGAGAAACAAGAGGTTAATGCACATGTATGCGGAAAAGCCAATGAATATAGGTTAAGTTCAATACAAAAAAGGGAGTAACCCCAAAGATTTGCAAAAAGCTTCAAACCTCTCGCAAGTAGAGGCTTTGTAAAATCATCTACACCACCATTCTCCTATGTGAGCACATACGCCGATGTGATATGTCAATTAGAGAGTTCTTGTTTGACATATGACCAGAACACTTGAATATGCTTACGACGAGCATGTAACACTAGATTCCTTGTAACTAGAAATGTACTCTAATTATCAGTAGGCGTAGTCGTGGAAACAATATAACGAATAACCAAGTCATCCATAAGGTGGGTGAGTCACAAAAAATCAATGATTGCTATGAAAGCTAACCTATCCTAGCCCTCAAAAATAGACGTCACCATATTATGTTTCTTCTAACTCAACCATGATATGCATGAGCTAGCACGCATGAAGCAAAAAATACTTTGTAGATACACAATGGGATACAAAAGAGCCCAATTTGAGTTGAAAGATCATGTAAATAGATCTTTACTAATCCTCGCTTGGGATTATAAAACCCAAGATTACACATATTGGACATATAGTTAAAGATATGCTCAACTACTTTCGAATGTGCAATTCCATGATGCATAAATTTCCTCACTTGAGAAATAGCAAACTAAATATTAGGTGAGTGAAACATACATAAATGAGGCCTCCACGATCCCATTGATGGAAATGCACATTAAATGCATCTCTTACATCATGAATACTCAATCATAAACCTTTTTGGATGAGGCTGGGAATAGGTTTACAATTATCGAGGCTAGAATCTAGTGAAGAACTATCAATGTATTTAGTTGGATACAAGGTCATGCATCCATCAACGTGCATCAATTGAATGCCTAAATAGTGACGTAGCTGTTAAAAATCCAAAATTTCAAAATATTTATGCAAACCTAGATTAATATGTAAAATATGTGTCTCAATGGGAAAATGGAGGAGATATAATTTACATAATGAACAAATAGAAGAGGTACATCATCTACATGGCATACATACAAGGTGATTTCAATTGGAATATTCTAGAATCCACATGCTAATATGTAGGCATGTATCCTTTGATTCAAATAATGTGGTGCTCGCTTAAATCCATGTGAATCCTTATTAAATTTGCATACTTTATTTTTGTGAAATTTCTACACAAAGCAAGTGGTAAAAATACATATAGTTCTTCAAGAAAATCAACATTCAAAAATGCAATTTTAATGTATAGTGGATCTAAATTGCAACCATTATGATCTCCCAATGTGCAAATGCCAAGAATAATTATCTCGTGACCAAAAAAAAGAATGATATGTATGCTCATTGAAATTCTCAAGAGGTTGTGAAATTTCCTCCCTAGAAGACACACTTGATTTACCACTAGTTAAGAGAGGTAGTAGAATTTCATAAACACCTTATGAGCTACCTCATGTCTTCTTTCTACATGAAGTTAGGAGTTAAAATGCATGCTCCAGAAAGTACGACATCTCATCTAGCAAGAATCCTTCTAGATAATAAACCATACACAAAATAACCCGTACTTTCATAACTATACCCAACAAAAACACATTTCATGGGCTTATCATCCATTCGTTTGAATAGTTTCATGGACATTAATGCATATGAAAAATAAATAGAAACATGTGGATAAGGATTAGATGGTGTGCAAGCATTGCCCCTTTCATAAATAGTGATATAATACAATTCATGATAGGAAAACCTTATTAGTGTTGGATTTTATTGACCTGCAAACTATAGCTAGAAGTAGGTGGAACCTCTTAGGATCTAGTTGGCCTTCTCACAAACATATGCGTAGAAAACTAGTGATGCTTGCAGAGCTTGTTGTTCTCTACTAATTAAGAATTTTTTAAAAGTTTTTTTTATCTACACACCAAGAGATTTCCAATGCAAAAGAGAATGCTCAAATTGGATAAATTCAAAAGGAGATATGACCTCTAGAATTTTGAGGTCTAATGGAGACCTTCAATAGAGATAAATGCGAGAAGAGTACTTGTAGAGATTAGTGATCTCGGCTCCTAACTTCAATGAATATGAAAATTCAAAGGATTAAAATGGACCATTAGTACTTTCCAATGAACCATTAAACATGTAGTTTGGATATATAATGAGGGAGATACAAGCTTTGCAATCTTTTTCTACAAAACTATAGCAATGGAGAGATAGACATATGACTCTATTGGACTTCCAACAAGATCATGGATTTTCCCCTCTTATTGTAGCATGACAAACTAATCCAGAAACTTCCTTATACTTCTAAAATTGTGGTAGCAACTTGGGTTGAGGTATTTCATGACTCAAGTTCTCAAATAAGCAAAATATGGCTAGTCTTTGAGAACTAGTTAGAGCAACCTTCCACTAGGACACCACTACAACTCCCTTGTGACTCATTCATTTAAGTCATTATGTTCTAGACATTATGTGGTACTTTGGTTATAATTTATCAATGATTTTAGTCTCCTTGAAATATTTCAAGATCTCCCAAAATCATTTACATCTTTTGGAACTTGTACCTTAATCTATGCATATAAAAACAATGTTCTCAACATTCTCCCCCTCAAGTTTCCAAGGGTATTTACTTCATGCCAATAATATATTTGAATCATTAAAGCTTTGCTCCATCCGAGGACTTCGTGAAGATACATATAGCTTGATCCTTTGTTCCAACAAAAGAAACTTTCACTTAATTGTTTATGGCCTTCCCTCAAACATAACAAATGTGTACCTCTAGATGCTTTGATATAGAATGAAAAATAGGACTTGAGGTCATATGAATGGTGCTCAAGTTATCCCCATATGTGAATGGTACATCAACGTGCACATTTAAGTCATGAAACAACTTTTTAAACCATATAATCTTAGTAGTAGCCAATGCTAAACCTATTTACACAGCCTCTATAGAAGATAAAGTAATTGTAGGTTGTTTCTTAGAGCTCCATGTTAATTTTGTGTTTCTTCCTATTACCACATATACAATTGTGGATCTTCTATCATCCTTATATGTAGCCCAATCTCCATCACTAAAAACTTTAAGAGCTAGATAAGCATCATTGCTATAACATAATCCTTTCTTCATGGTATCTTCCAAATACCTAAGCAATCTTTTGGCTACATGCATATGAGGTACTCTAGGTTCATGCATAAACTATGCCAATAGTCCCATTGCATAGCATATATATACTTTCTTTGTATCAACCACATACCTTTATCGCCATATGCAATCTCAGTCCCAAGAAAGTATCTGAGAAAACCAAGATCTGAAATTTTAAATTACTTTTCCAAATTAGCTTTGATATCTTTAATTGTTTTTGCATCATTCCCTATAATCAACAAGTCATCCACATAAATGCATACACAGACACACATGACATCTACATGTTCTACATAAAGTGATTAGCATGACTAAGTGTGTATCCTTTCAGCAAAAGATACTTTACCAACCTTTCCTTCCATGCTTTTGGTGCTTGTTAAAGACCATGCAATGTCATCTTTAACTTTCATACATGATGAGGATATTTTGCATCCACATAACATTCTAGTTGTGACATATATAGTTCTTCACTTAACTCACCATTAAGAAGGGGATTCTTTATGTCTAGTTGATATATATTCCATCGTTTATGTGTAGCTAAAGCTAACAATGTTCTCACTATGACCATGTTCACTATCCGAGTAAATGTTTTTGCATAGTCAAATCCTTGAGTTTATGAATACCTTTTTCTACAAGTCTAGCCTTATAACTTGATACATTACCATCACTATTTCTTTTAATCTTAAAAAAACTACTTTTTTCCAATTAACTTTTGTTTTTATGTATTTGGAATTAAAGTCCAAGCCTTGTTGTCTTGTAGTGCATCCATTTCTTCTTTCATTTATTTCTCGTACTTTTCCTCTCATTTCACCTCATAAAATGTAGGTTCATTTTATTGCTCAATCTTTGTCCTAAATGGATAATGAGTATTCATAAAAGATTCATAATTGTACCCTTGAGGTTGCTTAATCACTCTTGAAGTTCTTGTTACCTCCATTGTAGGTGCTTTTGCTTTTTTATTAGGAACCTTTGATGACTCTCCATACTCATATAGAGTACCAACTTCTTCTCCTTCATGATTAACCTCAATGCCTTGACGTTCTTTTGAAAGGTAGCTCTCTTTCGTAATCCAAACCGCTCTTCTCATCACTTAAAGTTCTTATGGTCTCAATTAAGCACTCATTTCCTTCAACCGTATCTTCTTTGTCTCCATACATGGCCTACAAACTTTTTTTATCTGCATACAATCAAAGTGATTCATCAAAGTTTAAATCTCTTGAAATAACCACCCTTATTGGAATGAGGATTATACTGTCTCTTTATGTATTTCCATAACCAATAAATATACACTTTTCCAATTTCAGATCAAGTTTTTATCTCACTTCACTAGGTACATGCACTTAGCATACACAAAGAAATACTTTTGAGTGACTTGCACTTGGTTTTCTTCCATGCCAACCTCATATGGTGTCAAATGATGACCTCGAGTAGTAGGAGCTCTATTCATAATGTACAAACATGTGGTAACTCCTTAGCCCAAAAGAAATCAGGCACACACATATCATTTTGTTTGCTTCTAGATGCTTTTGCTTTGATTATGTTTCTTCTTTCAGCAACTTCATTTTGTTGTGGCATATTCTTGCATGTAACTTCTCTTTTCATACCTTCATCATACAAAAAACAAGCCAAATCTTCAGAGAAATACTCTCCCTCTCCATCGAACAAAGATTTGAACCTCTTGAAAGAATCAAAGAGCTCACTCTTATGTTTAATGAAATACACAAATGTCATTCTACTATGGTCATCAATGAATATATAGTACGTATTACCAACCAAGGATGCCTCTTTAGTAGGAAGCCATACATCTGTGTGTATAAGATCTAGTAAATCATCACTTACATAGCTTGAATGCTTCAAAGGTTGTCTAGCCTACTTGCCCATTTGACATGCTTCACAAAGATGCAACATATTTTGCTTGGTAACATTAGGTAATCCTTCAACATTCCTCTTCAATGATAGCTCCTTTAACCTATATACATTCATGTGGCCAATCCTTTTTTGCCACTAATCAAGGTTGCTTTTCTATGCATAACATAAGAGAAATAGTTTGTATGATTTGGGTTTACCTTGAATGTAAGTAAAGCTTTTTTTTTAGCTCTAGAAATTCACCTGCTTTGCTTTGGATCCTCAATGAAGCAACCTGCATCATTAAATCTTACTTTCAAACCTTTTTCTACCATTTGACCAACATACATACAATTCACAGTGATTGTTGGTACATAAAGTACATCCTTCAAGCAAGCCCTCTTACACTTATCCTATATGAAAACATCATTGACCTGCATAATCTTATGTGTTGTATCATCTCCAATTGTGGCATGACTTTTACATGAAGTTTTATGCATATTTGAAAACCATGAAGCACCATGAGACATATGGTTAGAGCAACCACTATCTACATATCATACATCACTATTTCCATTCATCTAAGTTTATACATTCATCATAAGATGAGAATCATAATGATCACCTTACCTTCAAATGCATAACTTTCTTGTCATTTACCTCTTCTTGAATAGCCTCATCTTAGATTACCACCTTCATTATTCTCATTTTGATAGAAATCTTTGGCATAGTGTCCATATCTTCCACATATGTAGCAATTGTTGTTATCTTCACTGCTTTGTCTTTCATCGGAGTTGTAATAGCCTCTCGTACCTGTACCGCTTGTTTTGCCTCTTCCTCTTGTGATGAAGGAGATAATTCAAGTCCCTTGATCATAGCTCCTTATTCATCTACCTCTTATTGAACCTTTTCTAACTCTCCTTCCTCCTCTTAATGATCTTGCATAGAGATCTTGTCATTGAGATCCTTTTTTATTTGAAGTAGAGCAATTTAGAATCATCTCCTCCATAACCATGAGAGAAACAAGCTGATCAAAATCTCTTAGTTCTCCTCTAGCATAAACAGAAGTAATGAATGATTTTCATCTCTCATCATCTTTGTGTCCATTGAGACTATGTCCAATCAAGTGATCGTCCTCCACATGAGCTTGAATTGATCCTAGTTGATTTGCAATATCCTTAACCCTCAATAAGTAATTATTGATCAATGTCCTTGGAGCTTTCTTTATGTTGTTCAACTCATTTTTGAGTTGAATCTTCCTTGATCTTCTACGTGTAACATACAGCCTTTCCAATGCAAGCCAAACATCCATACTTTTATCTAGATCTTGTATGTGTCCTGCCATTAAATCTTGAATATTTAGAGATAAAATGAATATAACCCTTATATCTATTACCCTTCAGATCCCATAGATGCACATACATAAAGGATAGTACACAAAATAAATCACACAAAAATACTCAGAGAATAGAAAGAGATAAGAAACGACACCAGATTGGGTACAATCTCCCCCCACATACTGTGATGGATAGGTCTATCAAAGCTTGTGTATTTATAGGTATTTCTTATTACATCCTGAATAGAAGATACATGAGGGTGACACATCAAAAAGCATGCTTTTTGCTTTATTTACAAAAATCGCAATTTTCTATTTTTACAAAAGCATTTCTTTCTTAAGCGATCTATTAATTTTACAAAAATAACTAAAAATACTATCTTCTAAAAAATAACTATCTTCTAAAAATATTCTTCTAAATATCTCCAAAAATATTTGGTTAAATCCATGTGCATTCACACCCTTACGGATCTTCACCTGTTAAATCAAAATAAAAAACACATTAAGAGCCTTAAGACATTAAAATCCATCTAATTTTCCAATATTCCATAAAGTATAACATGCCTCCTAGTTGACGAGCAACTGACCTCAGTTGATAAGAATAAAATAGGCATGGATGGCCACTCACATGTCCCATCACTGAACAATCATAAGCATATTCCATGTAAAACCACATGCATGGAACTGGAAAGCTAGAATTTAATGTGAATGTGAATGATAAGTAGGGCTAAAGTCTATTTTGGAACCTGAATGCAATCCAAAAGTGATTACAAAAAAGAATATCTTGTAATTCAAACAATGGCTTCAACTCTAAGCTAAAAAAATAGATCAAAATCTTGCATGATTAAGAGCCTGATTTGGAGATCATTTTGAGAGGGATCTTTAGTGTTTAGTGAGCTTATTCTATATCTCCATCACTACCCTCACATTGTGCAATTATACGTTGCCAACTTCTTTGTAACTCTATTTGATTTAATACCTAGACATTAATCACATCTCTACCTCATTTCTCTGTTATGTTCATCTCAGAACAATGAACTCCTCACACTTGGTTCTCAGTGCATACTTGATCATTTGATGTGATTTTAAGTGATATAGATTCAGCATGTTGTCTTTTTTGCCGGTATAAAATTTCATTGTCATTGCTTTAATCAATCTTGAGATGTCTTTGAAACTATGTTCATTGGTCTACATACCATGGAAGCCCAAAAATATCGAGATGCTCATCTAACTTGCTAAGCATAATTTTGAGTGTATACTTGATCATTTTTAGAAAATAACTTGTGATTGGTAGACTTGTAAGTCAATTAGATACTCCCAAAAGGAATTTGATCAATTGCTCGCAGGTTGAGAGCACTATTCATTTTACTAAGCATGTGTAGAGACTAAACTAGCAAGTCTTAGCTCATAGTTGAATCTTCTACTCATCTACTTTGACCCATTGATTAGGGGATAAAACTCCAAACCACTTAGGGGATTATTTGTGGTTCCTAGGAAGCTCAAGCGGTCTGCTTTACACTCCTCAACGTCTTCTTGGCTAGTATGAAGCACGGATTTGTAGCACCAATTTATCTCTAGAATTTGTCCTCCATCACATCCAACAAATAGGACCAACAATGAGATTGGCAAGCCCATGTAAAGGCAAGTAAGACCATCCCAAGAGAAGTGGCAAGCCTACGGAAAGGAAAATAAGATTATCCTGAAAGGACTGGCAAGCCCTGTCAGGTGCAAGAGGTTTCATTTTTTCAGATTGAGTATTTCTTGTGTTGTTTTGTGGTGATGAAAGTGTTGGAGTTAGATGTCTGCGGAAGCACATGAACATCACAAGGAATAAGAAGAAGCTTAGAGCACAACACACAATATTGAATGTATTACTAGAGAATGTATAAAGATAAGTAGCATGTTAGGGCAATAGGCGTATATACA
Organism: Ceratopteris richardii; assembly: GCA_020310875.1. Taxonomy (NCBI): domain Eukaryota; kingdom Viridiplantae; phylum Streptophyta; class Polypodiopsida; order Polypodiales; family Pteridaceae; genus Ceratopteris; species Ceratopteris richardii. Next base: position 128,999,109 of record CM035408.1, read on the forward strand.
AGCCGGGGGAAAAACCTCCTAAAGAGGGAAAAAAGTGCCCCGGTGGTCCTAGTGTGTTCACACACATCACTACCTAAATATATCAACAAATCCCCCCTCGGACTGATGCAATGAACAAGGAGTTTGCACTCATGTATAAGGAAGTTCCATGATATGTGGAAACCACTCCACAAAAGGAAGTAAGCCCAAAGCTTTGCGGAAATCTTCACACTTCTCCATAGGCACAACCTTCAAGAAAAAAATCTGCAATGTTCTCTTGCGTGGGCACATATGTGAAGCTAATCTACGGAGAAGAGAACCTCTCCCTAACAAAAATGATAATGCACCTCAATGTTCTTAGTGTGAGCATGGAACACAAGGTTCCTCGCAACCACCAATGCGCTCTGACTGTCAGTGAAGATGATGGTCGCTGAAGACTAACCAACACCCAAATCATTTGTAAGGCGTCTAAGCCACACACACTCAATAGTCACTATGAAAGCTGCCCTATACTCAGCCTCACAACTGGAAATGGCCACAATAGGCTGTGTCTTGCTCAACCACGATATACATGAGCTACCAAGCATGAAGCAAAAGCCACTAGTGGACACACGAGTGTCATAGCAACCAACCCAATCAGAGTCAAAAAAAGCATGCAAATCTGGCAATACTTGGATAAAACAACCCAAGTAGTTGATTACCACTCAAGTAGCGAAAGATGCACTTAACCACCTAACAATGCTTGACTCCTAGGCAATGCATAAACCTACTCATCTATGAGATAGCAAACTGAATATTTGGCCGACTAATGCATAAGTAAATCAAGCATCCAACAACTTGCTGATAGAGAACAACATCAAATGCATCTCTAGCATCATGAAGACTCAATCGTAAACCTATCTCCATAGGAGTGGCAATAGGTTTACGGTCCTCAAGGCAAAAATGCTACAATAATGTGTCAATATATTTCATTTGACACAAAGCCATTCCACCATCAATGTGCATAAACTAAATGCCTAAGTAATGGTGCAAATGCCCCAAATCAAACATCTCAAATGAGGCATGTAAATGAGGCTTAAAATCAGCAATATGTGTGTCATAAGGACCAGTGAGCAGCATGTCATCAACATAAAACAAAATGATCAGAAGTACATCATTAGCACGCTTAACATATAAGATGCTTTCAGTTGGAATGTTCTCAAAACCATGTGCAATCAGATAGGCATGCATCTTCTCATACCAAGCACGTACGTGGTTCTTGCTTTAAACCATATAATGCCTTCTTTAACCTACACACTTGGTTTTCATGCCCTTTTTGCACAATGCCGTGGGGCTGAAAAACATACACTTCTTCATGCAAGTCGCTATTCAAAAATGCAGTCCTAATGTTCAACTGATGTACATTCCAACCATGATGGGCTACAAGTGTAGAGATGCTCTGAACAGTAGTCATAGGGCATGTAGGTGCAAAGGTCTCATAAAAATCAATGCGTCTTTCCTGTGCATAATCCTTTGCAAAAATCCTAGCCTTATACTTGTGAACTGTTCCATCAGGATTAGGCTTCAGCTTGTAAACCCACCTAGTGCCAATGGCCTTCTTGCTAGGAGGCAAGTCACATAAAGACCAAGTACCATTCTTCATTATAGCATCATATTCATATTGCATATCAACCATCCGATTTGCTCAATTTTACGCTTCATCAAACGAAACAGGCTCATTCTCATCACAGAGACTAGATGTAGCCATAGCATAGCAATCTCATGCAAACGAGGCACTATGAGAGCCTCATCGAGTATGATATGATAGAGGTGCGTCTAATTTGCTTTCATGCAAAGTCTGCACCAAACATTTTGGCATAGTTTTTGCCTCCTCAATATCAGCTCTCTCATCAACAAGTGCATCGTGTAAATCTGCATGATTTGCATCATCACATGAAACCTGCAAAGGTTGAGAAGTTGCCTCATTAGGACCAACACTAGATTGTCCACCTGTAAAAAGAGGTAGCAAAGTATCATACATGTCTTTGGACCTAATAGATGTCTCCTTGGTACATGAAAACAATGGCTGAATAACATATTCCACAAAAACAACATCACGGCTAGCCAGAATGCATTAAGTCTGTGGATGATACAGATGATAGCCTTTACTTTCAGAATTGTACCCAACAAAAAACATTTTACTACTTTATCATCCAATTTTCTACAATGTTGTTCACGCACTAATGCATATGCCAAACAACCAAAAACACGTAGATAAGCAACAAATGGCTTGCGATCATGCCAAGCCTCATATGGAGTGATAGGTTGCAATGCTTTCATGGGACATGTGTTAAATACATGTGCTGCAAACATGACAGCCTCAAGCCAAAAACTATATGGTAAAGCCAGACTCTTGACCATACACCTTGCCATCTCCATGAGTGATCTGTTCTTCGGTTTAGTAGCTTCATTTTGTTGAGGTGTATATGGCACTCTACACTGGTGTTTTATCCCATGTTCAACTAGAAATGCATTAAAATCAAAAGACATATATTGCCCCCTTGGATCAGAAGTGAGGGTGCCCATTTTACATGCTGAGAGATTTTTAGTGAAAACCCAAAAGTGTTTGAAGCACATGAACACTTTGGACTTTACTTTCAATGGATATACCCATGCATGCCTAGAAAAAGCATCAATGAAAGTCACGAAGTAAAGATAATTTCCAAAAGAAGCTGTCTGCATAGGATCATATACATCACTACGTACAAGCTACAATTTCTCAGTAGCCCGTATTGAACCATCTTTTGGAAAGGAAGAACAATGCATTTTGCCCAAAATACGCTTGGTGTAAATCACAAGCCTACACATTTGGCTTGGAAGATATCATGAAGACTCTACATGCATGAAGAACCATAGGAACATATGCTAGTGATTACTTACCACTTTACCTCATTGTAAAAGTCAATTTGACTTAGAATCTTTTGTAATCACCTACCCAAATGATTCGTGGAAAAGTTAGTTCACTTGATTGAGAGAATATCTCCAAGTTTTTAGAAGCTTGATTAGAAGGAGCCAAGAATTTGAATTTGAATTCAAATTCTTACACATTCCATATAAAAGGTGAACTTGAAAAGTCGCGGAGAGAGACTTCACTCCCGAGCTTCATTCTACTGTCATTGAGTGTGTGTGAGCACTACATCAAAGTCTACACCTCTCTACTCCATTAGGCAATGCTTGTCATGCCAATGGGATTGTACACAAGTGTTAATTTATAGATACATTTACATCATTCATCTCTGTGCTCACTGATTGTCTACTCCAAAGTCTGTCAACTTGTCAAGGGCATATCTCAGTCAATACTAATCCAATTTTAGTGATTCAAAGCTTGTTGGATTCAGCTCAAAGTCATCTACATGCTGACAAAGTTTGAAGTTATTTCATTCAGCCAATTCAGAGAAACCGTCGTCGAGGTGCTCACTGGTCTATCTCTACTACAGTCCTAAAAAGTCGGGGGTATACCAAATCTTGCTAAATTAATTTCTCTTTTAGCATAGTTCATTATTTTACATCATTCCACTTGAAAATGTTAGCTTACTAAGCTAATTGAATACCCCTAGAAGGAATTTTATCAATTGCTACTGTGTTGGTCACACTAAGCAAAACATTCAGCAGGTGTCAAGACCAAAATAGAAGGTTTTCTTGAGTTTGTGACTTCCAAAGTTATCTGTTTTGATTCAATCATTTCACACATCATTTCCAAAGGACATAGGCCATTTCTTGGTGTCATTGGAAAGCTAAGGGAGTCTACTAATCAAGTCTGAAGCTAAAGAGGGCTGGTACAAAGCAGGTTTAGCAGTACCTACTCAATCTCTTGGATCATCCATCCATCTTTCCCAACAGTGGTATCAGAGCAAATAAGGTAAAATGGGAGATAGTTTTCCTTCATTCATTGATAAATTGGACAGGAACAACTATCAAGCTTGGTCTCTAAGGATGAAGAACTACTTACAAGGAAGGAGTCTCTATGGATACATCTCAGGAGATGAGGAATTTCCCTCATTCAAAGCAAGAGGTTTGCCAACCAAGGAGGAGCAAGAAAAACTCAACACATGGTGTGCAAGGGATGCATTGGCAAGGTCTTATCTACTCAACTCTATATCTAACTTTCTTTTACCTCATATCAGAAATTGTAAGACTTCCCAAGAGACTTGGGAAACCTTGTCATCATATTTTTCCTCTAATACAAGGGCTAGGAAAAATCAGTTGTGGATTGAATTCACAACACTAAGGAAGCAACCTAAGCAAGCTGTTTGAGAATTTGTGACCAAGATCAAAGATGTTGCAGATCAGTTAGCAAGCATAGGAGAAGAAATTGAAGAAGAACAAATTGTAAGGTAGGCAGTTAATGGAATCAAGGTTGATGACAAGTGGGAAAGCTTCACCACTGCAATGGATCTCTACATGGACATGCACACTCCAGATCTTACAACTCTCATGGGTCAACTATTCACACATGAAGCAAAGCTTACCAAGAGTGGAGATACTACCAAAGGTAACAACTCTTCTGCCCTATACACTGATAAGAAATCTAAGGATAAAGGCAAGAGTAAGAAGGTGGAAGATGAATGCTCTACCTCCTAAGCCAACTATGCAAGGAGAGGTAGATCTTCAAGAGGCAGGGGCAGAGGAGGTAAGCAAGGTAGGGGGAGACCCTATAACACATCACCATGTAACATTTGTGGTTTGTCAAACCACACCACAGATGAGTGGTACAAGAATTACAAAAATCAGAGAGCAAGAGGCTACCAAAGAGGTGGATACTCTCAGTCTAGAGGAAGGCTCAACCATCACCAAGGCTACAACAACAATTATAACAACAACTACAACAACAATTACAATGGCAACTACCAAGGAGGATTCAAAAACGGAAAGGACTACAACAACTACATAGAGGAGCAGGATGACTCTCTCTTGATCATGAACATGACTTCAAAGTCAGGTACAAATGATGATCACTTATTTTATATTGATTCAGGGTGTTCAAATCATGTGGCTAGTAATGTGGCACTACTCTGTAATATTGAGGAACCAAAAGGTAAACACCAAGTCCAAACATGTGATGATACAAAGCATTCTGTAGTTAAAGTTGGAAATGTGAAAACTTGTGATGGTAATTAGAATTTGTTGAGCAGAGTACTTTATGTACCTACAATTACAAAGAACTTAATGAGTGTTGGTCAGATTGTAGAGAAAGGGTTGTAGGTCAGGTTCAATCAGTATGGAGCATTTGTGGAGGACCCAAGACATGGATTCAAAAGGATAGCTAAAGGAGAAAAATCAGGTAGACTTTTCACTTTTGAGTTGGAAGATACAAAGAACATTGCATTATATAGTTATAAAGATCAAACACTTTCAGAGCTTGAGATTTGGCACAAGAGATTAGGACACATAGGAGAAAGGACCTTGAAGCAAATGTGCAGGGACCAATGTGTGCTTGGGATACCTAATGTATCCAAGCAACATATGATTTACAAGTGTGGTGCTTGTCAATTTAGTAAGTCTCACAGGTTACCCTTCTCCAAGAAAGGATATATGCATGAAGACTATCTAGAGCTTGTACACACAGATGTATGGGGACCTAGCAAAGACCCCTCAGTTTTAGGTTCAAGGTACTATGTGTCTTTTATTGATGACTATAGCAGATGGACTGTATTATACTTTATGAAGCACAAGGATGAGGTGTTTAATTGCTTTAAAAAATATCTTGCATTAGTTGAAAATCAGACAGGAAGGAATTTGAAGAGGCTAAGGTCAGATGGAGGAGGTGAGTACTTCTCCAATGAATTTGAGGACTTCTTGCAGGACAGAGGCATCAAAAGGGAAATAACAACAAGGTATTCTCCTGAACAGAATGGGGTAGCTGAAAGAAGAAATAGGTTAATTGTTGAGACAACTAGATCTATGCTTAATGAGAAGAAGTTACCTAACTACCTATGGGCAGAGAGTGTCTCTACTGCCACCTATCTCATAAACAGGTTACCATCAAAATCACTTGATGGTATGACACCTTATGAAGCTTGGCATGGTAAGAGACCATCATTAGATCATTGCAAAATTTTTGGATGTGTAGCATATGTACACATTCCTTCACAGGTAAGAGGAAAGCTAGATCCAAAGGCTGAAAAATGTATTTTCATTGGATATGATTTAAATAAAAAAGGTTACAGGTTTTATAACCCTACCAATAAGGGATTTATGGTAAGCAAAGATGTGATTTTTGATGAGAATGATTCTTGGTATGAAATGAATGCAGGAAGGTCAAACTACCCTATGATTTGGAAGAGGAATTTCCAAAACTTACAAAGGAGGAACCAACTCAGAAAGAAGACTCAAGTTCAGATGATGAAGATACAATCAACCTTGAAGAGTTCAAGGCATGGAAGTCCAAAGGCAAAATGAAGATGAAGAAGCTTGAAGACATACCTGAATCTTCAGCTCAACCCTTTAGGAGATCACAAAGGGAAAGTAAAAAACCTATCAGATATGGGTATGATACATCTCTTGTTACTAAACACTCAGTTTATCTTGCCAAGGATTTGCTAAATGAAGAACCAGGTTCATATGAAGAAGCAATCACAAAATCAGAATAGAAAGAAGCTATGGATGAGGAGATTGAAGCACTCAAGGAGAGTGATACATGGGAATTAGTACCCAAGAAGGACTCCATGAAGGTAATAGGATCCAGATGGATCTATAAGTTGAAAAGAAATTCTGATGGCATAATTAACAGGTACAAGGCGAGGTTAGTAGCCAAGGGTTTTGCAGAAACCCAAGGCATTGACTATGAAGAAACATTTTCTCCTGTGGTCAAGATGCCAACAATCAGAGTGTTGGTGAGTGTGGCTGCATCAAAGAATTGGAACATGTACCAATTGGATGTCAAGAATGCTTTCTTGAATGGATGGATCTCAGAAGAGGTTTATATGTCACAACCTCCTGGCTATGAAGACCCTAAGAAGGTAACTTATGTTTGTAAATTAAAGAAGGCTTTATATGGATTGAAGCAGGCACCTAGGGCATGGAATTACAGGTTAACTACATACCTCCAAGACCAAGGTTTTGTCATGAGCAAGGTTGACACCTCTCTGTTTATTAAGAGAAGTAATTCAGAGGTAATCTATCTCTCTTTTTATGTTGATGACATCATCATTATAGGTAATGATGTTAGTGGAATCAGAAATATCAAAAGCCAAATGATGAAGGAGTTCAAGATCAATGATCTTGGGCTATTGAAGTATTTTTTGGGACTTGAATTAGTTTACACTAATTCAGGGATATACATTACTCAGAAGAAGTATGTGCAGGACATGTTGAAGAAATTCCACTTGCAGGATGCTAAAGCAGCTAGCACTCCAATGGAGGTGAACCTAAAGCTAAGTGCTCATGAAGGTGATGAAGTCAAAGACATTACAAGTTATCAAAGTATGGTGGGTAGCTTGAACTATGCTACCTTAACTAGAATTGATATTGCATATGGAGTTAGTGTGCTAAGTCAATTCATGCACAAACCAAGGATACCTCACTAAGAGGCTGCCAAAAGGATCTTGAAGTATCTCAAGGGTACACAGAACCATGGTTTATACTTTCCTTACACTTGAGATATTGATATAAAAGTTTATTCAGATGTAGATTGGGCAGGATGCAAGGATGATAGAAGAAGCACTTCTGGATACATTTCTTTTGCAGGTGACAAACCAATTTCATGGTCTGCAAAAAAGCAACCAACTGTTGCATTATCTTCTACAGAAGCAGAGTACAGAGGGCTAGCTAATGCCACTCAAGAAGCAATTTGGATTAAGCTTTTGTATACAGAATTGGGCTTATATACTAGGCCTCCAATTATCTTTGGAGATCATACAAGTTCTCTTCACCTTGCAGCTAATCCTATCTATCATGCCTGAACCAAACACATAGAAGTTCATTATCATTATGTGAGGGAGAAGTTGTTAAGCAAGGACATTCAGCTGACCTATGTGTTAACCAACATGCAATGTGCAGATTTGCTGACTAAAGCTTTGGATGGGACCAAACTTTGCAGGTTCAAATCTATGATTGGATAGCAGGATGTACTTGAAGATTGAAGATGAAGACTTAAGCCAAAATGTTTGGCTTGAGGGGGAGCTGTTGGTGTAGATCACAAGCCTACACATTTGGCTTGGAAGATATCATGAAGACTCTACATGCATGAAGAACCATAGGAACATATGCTAGTGATTACTTACCACTTTACCTCATTGTAAAAGTCAATTTGACTTAGAATCTTTTGTAATCACCTACCCAAATGATTCGTGGAAAAGTTAGTTCACTTGATTGAGAGAATATCTCCAAGTTTTTAGAAGCTTGATTAGAAGGAGCCAAGAATTTGAATTTGAATTCAAATTCTTACACATTCCAAATAAAAGGTGAACTTGAAAAGTCACGGAGAGAGACTTCAATCCTGAGCTTCACTCTACTGTCATTGAGTGTGTGTGAGCACTACATCAAAGTCTACACCTCTCTACTCCATTAAGCAATTCTTTTCATGCCAATGGGATTGTATACAAGTGTTAATTTATAGATACATTTACATCATTCATCTCTGTGCTCACTGATTGTCTACTCCAAAGTCTGTCAACTTGTCAAGGGCATATCAATCAATACTACTCCAAATTCAGTGCTTCAAAGCTTGTTGGATTCAACTCAAAGTCATCTACATGCTGACAAAGGTTGAATTGATTTCATTCAGCCAATTCAAAGAAATCGTCGTCGAGGTGCTCACTGGTCTATCTCTGCTACAGTCCTAAAAAGTCGGGGGTATACCAAATCTTGCTAAGTTAATTTCTCTTAGCATAGTTCATTATTTTACATCATTCCACTTGCAAATGTTAGCTTACTAAGCTAATTGAATACCCCTAGAAGGAATTTTATCAATTGCTACTGTGCTGGTCACACTGAGCAAAACATTCAGCAGGTGTCAAGACCAAAATAGAAGGTTTTCTTGAGTTTGTGAGTTCCAAAGTTATCTGTTTTGATTCAATCATTTCACACATCATTTCCAAAGGACATAGGCCATTTCTTGGTGTCATTGGAAAGCTAAGGGAGTCTACTAATCAAGTCTAAAGCTAAAGAGGGCTGGTACAAAGCAGGTTTTAGCACTACCTACTCAATCTCTTGGATCATCCATCCATCTTTCCCAACAAATACAGCCTTCACAAACATGTTTTCCAGGTGCCTAAAGACTGGGCAAAGAGGACATCATTTTAGATTTCTGTAGGCTTAGCAAACTAGAAGAATTCAGATGAAAAAAGCGTGCATGCCAAAGCTTTGCATCTGACATAGCCTGAGAATCATGTACTACACATGCCAAATCATTTACAGATCTTTCATAGTCTATGAGCTTATACAACCCATGAAATGAAATGCGAGAAGCAATAATCACGTCGTTGTTTGAGAGATCATGAACTATACATCTATCATAAACAAATTTCACCACCAAGCCAATCTTGGCTAATGCAAAAACTGATAACATATTTTTCTTGATCCTTGGCACAAACAAAGCATCTGATAAAGTGAAAGAACTACCATTAGTAGTAGTCGAAATAATCTTATCAACTCCCATAATAGGATAAGAGGAGTTGTTGGCGCATGTAATAATATTGCCTGTAGGGGCAGGCTCAAGTGAAGAGAAGAAACTGCGCTGTGAGGTAATATGTTTGGTCGCACCACTGTCAATATACCAAACATCTAAGTCTACTACAGACATGCAGTGCTCATGAGAAGATGGGTCAAATCTGCAAACACCAGTAAATGCCCATTCTTCTTCCTGCACAAGATTAGCAGACTCTCTTTTTGGTGTAGAGGCCTCTGCAAGAACCATTCTAACCTCTTTCTTCTTTGCCTCTTTAGCAACCATTTTTCGATAGTTCTTTATGATATGATCGTTTCCTTTAGAGTACTTGCAAAACAATATCTACATTTCTCATTTCTTTTCATCTTTGTCTTCTCTCTGATTGTGCAGAATTAGCAGATTTCTACTTACTAGTTGAAGAGTTCCATTTTCCTTTTCCCTTCTAACTAGCCAAGAAAGGTTGATCTGCAACATGCATAATGGACCTCTTCTGCCTGGACTGATCTTCCTGCAACATGACAGAGACTAACTCATCAAACGACAAGGCATTTGGATTACCTTTCATCATCAACCGAAGAGTAGAAGCAAAACTCTGATATGAATCAGGAAGACACATTTAGAATGATCTACACAAGTGAGCTATTTGGTATAACCTCATCAGCAGAAATCAACTATTCCTTCAAGTCTTTGATCTTTGTTAGAAAATTGTCCATAGAATCACCTTCATTCATGTGCTCAATGTCCAACTGTTTGTGGAGGTAAGCAACACGGGCCTCATTCCTAGCTTGGTACAATGTGGTAAGTGTATCCTAAGCATCCTTAGCTGTTTTGCAAGAGCATATGTGAGGAATAATGGCATGTTTAACAGAAAGAGCTATCAATGAATGCACCTCAGCATCTCTGCCATCCCAACGAATTTTCTCTACAGTAGGTGTAGCAAAAACCGCAACACAAATAGGAATATGTAGAATATAATAATCTTCAACACCTTCTGCATCAGCTTCAATACCTGTAGTTGTAATAGTTGCACGTGTGATAGGATGTTTCACAACACCCTGGACAATGTTCCACAGTCCTTTTGCAACCAATACATGTCACATCATATAAGCCCATAATGGGTATTCGGTACCATGCAACTTATCCTCAACAGCCAATATACGGAATACATCATTGCTTTCAGCCATGGCCGGTGACTAAAATACCTTGATGTAGAAAATTGATTGTATCTCAAAAACTTGAACAAAATTGCCCAGATGAATTCTGCTAGACCTGTAGCACACTTTGAGAGGCTTATACTAGAGAACCCAAATTGGTATATATCTTTGGAACAAAAAGACAAAATAGCCTGCACAAGCATTGCGATAGTGCATTTGGAGGCCGAAACGAGCTCAGATCACAATTAAGACACCATAGAGTGAAGTTGTTTTGATCACGAAAACACATTGAGTATGCTCTCCGAAATTCATGCGATTCTGAGACTACAACCGGAGGAGTGTCAACGATGCCCTAGATGAAGCAGTGACCTGCTCTGATACCAATTGTTGGAGTTAGACGTCTGTAGAACCATGCAAACAACACAAGGAGGAAGAAGAAGCTTGGAGCACAACACACAATACTGAATGTATTACTAGAGAATGTACAAAGATAAGTAGCCCATTAGGGCAAGAAGCATATATACAAGCCGGGGGAAAAGAACCTCCTAAAGAGGGAGAAAAGTGCCTGGGCGGTCCTAGTGTGTTCACCCACATCACTACCTAAATATATCAGCAAAACAAAATCTTGGAAAATATGGAATCTATGAATGCTTCACATCAAGAGCAACTCATGAAAGATTTCATGTATGATGAGCCCATTGTTGGTTTTGCCGGCATATAATGAACCAGAGGGACTTAGTTTGCAAGGATAGGGAAATCCAAGCAGAGTCCAAAGAAGTGTGTAGCCAATACAATTTTCAAAATTTTCAAGAGTAGGTATGCTCAAAGGTAGAGTAAGAGCAGCCATAAAATTTAATTTCAAAGCAATAAGAGCAACTACCGCTATTGAAGGAGTATTATAAGGCACGGATCAGCCATGCTAGATGAAACAAGTCATGAACACAATGTTGGATGAGATGTTGGATAGATTCCAGAAATGAATTGGTGCTGCAAATCCTGGCTTCACATCAGCCAAGAACAAGTTGAGGAATGTAAAGTAGACCCCTTTAGCTTCCTATGGACCACAAATAATCCCCTAACTGCTTTGGATTTTGATCCCCTAATCAATGGATCAAAATAGATGAGTAGAAGATTCAACTATGAGCTAAGAGTTGTTATTTTGGTCTCTAGACATGCCTAGTAAAATGAATAGTGCTCTCAATCTGCTAGTAATTGATCAAATTCATTTTTGAAGTATCTAATTGACTTAGATAGCTACCAATCACAAGTCATTTCACAATGTGATAAAGCTATAGAATGATCTCACTAACCACCAAGGATCCCTCTCAAAATGATTTCCAAATCATTTACACAATCATGCGAGATTTTGATCCATTTTTATAGCTTAGAGTTGTAGCCATTGTTTGAATTCAAATTCAAACTCTTACCATAAAGAAAATCCTAAAATTTAAGACTTTCTTTCTCATCAACCACCTACCAAATGATTTGTGATTTGATTCCTCCTAACTCCACATGTGAGTAAGTGCTATGCACTTTTACAAGGATAAAAGTAAATGCCTTTTACAAGAGAATAGTCATATGTGACTTAGAATGAATATATGATGTGAATACTAATTGTCCAAGTATGTAGGCTTAGGCTCGTTTGCACCAATGGCTCCCCCTCAAGGCTAACATGCTTGGTCTTCCTTTCTCCTTGAGGTCTTGCAATCCAATCATCATCTAGAATCTGTTTATCTTAGTACCAAGATTTGGCTACCATATCTACACATTGCAAATTTTTTGATACATAGGACAATTGGATGTTCTTGCTAAGTAGCTTCTCCCTCACATAATGATAGTGCACTTCAATGTGCTTGATCGTTGCATGATATACAAGATTAGCAGTCGAATGAAGTGAGCTAGTGTTATCTCCAAAGATCATTGGAGTGTAGGTGTGTATCCATAATTTTGAGTAGAGTAGCTTTAACCACATTGCTTCTTGTGTTGCATTTTCTAGGCCTCTATATTTAGCTTCAATTGATGATAATGCCACAATTGGCTATTTCTTTGATGACCATGAAATCAAATTTGAATGTGCAGAAGATAAGTAGCGAGAAGTGCTCCTTCTATCATCTTTTGAGCCACCCAACCTGCATCAGAATATATCTTGATATCCAAGTGAGATGTGAATGGATAAAATAGCACTTTATTTATGGTACCCTTTAGGTACCTTAAGATACTCTGGGTAGCTTACATGTAAGGTTTTCTTGGTGTATGAATAAGTTGCCTTAATGTACTTACATAGCATATGTCCACTCTTCTTAGGGTTGCATAATTGAGACTTCCAACAAGCCTTTGATAACCTATAATATCTTCAAGTAGTTCTCTCTCATGAGAACTAAGTTTGTGATTGATTTCCATAGGTGTACATGCAATTTACTATTCTGCATCTTGAATTTAACCAAGATATAATGAATATAGTTCCTCTAAGTAATAAAGACACCAGAATCTAAATATACAAGTTATAATCCAAGAAAGTATGTTAACAAACCAAGGTCACAATTTTTAAACTCTTCCATCATTTGAGCCTTGATTTCCTTGATGCCATTGGCATCATTCCCTATAATGATGATATCATCCACATAGCACATAGATAAATAACTTCTGAGTTAGTCTTCTTTATGAACAAAGAAGAATCTACTTTGCTAGCAACAAAACCTTGGTCCTACAAATATGTGACTAGTCTATGGTTCCAAGGTCTAGGATCTTGTTTTAAACCATAAAGTGCTTTCCTTAATTTATATACATAATTTGGTTTTTCCTTGTCTTCATATCTTGGTGGTTGTGCCATGTAGACCTCTTGAGAGATCCATCCATTTGGGAATGCACTTTTAAGATCTAATTGATGCAAGTTCCAATTCTTTGAACAACAATACTTACTAAAATTTTGATTGTTGGCATCTTAGCCATAGGTGATAAGGTCTCCTCATAATCCACTTTATGGGTTTGACCAACCCCCTTTGCTACTAGCCTTGCTTTATACCTATTTGGAACCATACGAATTCTTCTTTACTTTGTAAATCCACCTGGATCCTATTACCTTCATGCTTGGTTTCTTGGGAAGCAATCCCAAGTATTGTTCTCTTGAAGTGCTTCAATTTCCTTCTGCATAGCTTCTTTCCAATCTTCCTTCTTATTCGGTTATTCAAATGAAGAAGGCTCTTCTAACATAGAATCTTTAGCCATGTATATAGTATGTTTGGTGACTAATGATGTGGCATAGCCATACCTTATGGGTTTCTTACTCTCCCTTTGAGATCTTCTAAGTGCTTGATTGGATGACTCTGGAATGTTTTGAATTTTGCCTTGCCCTTGCACTTCCAAGATTTGAAGTCAATCTTTTCTTCATATTCTAAGTTGATTTCTTCTCATATTTGTGGTTCTTCTTGAATGAGAGTTGGAAAATCACTTTCCAAGTCATAGGGTAGCTTTATTTTCTTGCAATCATCTTCAAGCCAGGAGTTATTTTCATCAAACTGTTGGAGATAGACGTCTACGGAATCACGCGAACAACACAAGGAAGGAGAAGAAGCTTGGAGCACAATACACAATACTAAATGTTTTACTAGAGAATGTACAAAGATAAGTAGCCCATTAGGGAAATAGGCATATATACAAGCCGAGGGGAAAAAAACCTCTTAAAGAGGGAAAAAAGTGCCCCAACAGTCCTAGTGTGTTCACACACATCACTAGCTAAATATATCAACAAATCCCCTTGGGAGTGATGTGGTGAACAAGGAACTTGCACTCATGTATAAGGAAGTTCCAAGCTATGTGGATATCACAATTGGAAGTGGCCATAGTAGGTTGCTTCTTGCTCAACCAAGATATACATGAGCTACCAAGCATGAAGCAAAAGCCACTAGTGGACGCACGAGTGTCATAGCAAGCAGCCCAATCAGAGTAAGAAAAAGCATGCAAATCTGTGCGGTATCCCCCCTTGGGATAAAACAACCCAAGTAGCCGAGTACCACTCAAGTAGCAAAGGATGCGCTTAACCGCCTACCAATGCTTGACTCCTGGGCAATGCATAAACTTGCTCATCTGTGAGACAACAAATTGAATATCTGGCCGAGTAATGCATAAGTAAATCAAGCATCCAATAGCCTGCTGATAGAGAACAACATCAAATGCATCTCCAACATCATGAAGACTCAATCGTAAACCTGTTTCCATAGGACTGGCAATAGGCTAAAAGTCTTCAAGGCCAAAATGTTGCAATAATGTGTCATTATATTTTGTTCGACACAAAGCCATTCCACCATCAACTTGCATAGACTGAATGCCCAAATAGTGATGCAAATGCCCCAAATGAGACCTCTTAAACGAGGCATGCAAATCAGCCTTAAAATCAGCAATATGCTTCTCAGTAGGGCGAGTGAGCAGCATCTCGTCGACATAGATAACAATGATCAAAAGCACATCATTAGCACGCTTAACATATAAGGTGCTTTCAGTTGGACTGTTCTCAAAAGCATGTGTAATCAGATAGGCATGTATCTTCTCATACCAAGCATGTGGTGCTTTCTTTAAACCATATAATGCCTTCTTTAACCTACACACCTGGTTTTCATGCCCTTTCTGCACAAAGCCACGGGGCTGAAAAACATACACTTCTTCACGCAAGTCACCATTCAGAAATGCAGTTTTAATGTCCAACTGATGTACACTCCAACCATGATGGGCTGCAAGTGCACATATGCTTCAAACAGTAGTCATACGACATGTAGGTGCAAAGGTCTCATCAAAATCAATGCCTCTTTCCTATGCATAACCATTTGCAACAAGCCTAGCCTTATACTAGTCAATTGTACCATCACGTTTACAATTTAGCTTGTATACCCATTTAGTGCCAATGGCCTTCTTGCCAGGAGGCAAGTCACATAAAGATCAAGTACCATTCTTCAGTATTTCATCATATTCAGATTGCATAGCAGCCATCCAATTTTTTGAATTTTATGCTTCATCAAACGAAACAGGCTAAGTCTCATCATAGAGACTAGATGCAGCCATAGCATAGCAATCTCATGAAAAAGAGGCACTATGAGATCCTAATCGAGTACGATATGACAAAGGTGCATCTAATTTGATGTCAGGCAAGGTCTGCACCAGCCATTTTGGCATAGTTCTTGCCTGCTCAATATCCGCTCTCTCATCAATAAGTGCATCATGTAAATCTGCATTAGAAACGGAATGATCTGTATCATCACATGAAACCTGCAAAGGCTCAAAAGTTGCCTCATTAGGACCAGCACCAAACTGTCCACTTGTAAAAAGAGGCAGCAAAGTATCATACATGTCTTTGGAGCTAACAAATGTCTCCTTAGTACATCAAAGCAATGGCTTAATAGCATCTTCCACAAAAACAACATCACGACTAACCAAATTTTTTTTAGTCAGTGGATTTGGTGTAAAGGCCTCTGCAACAACCATTCCAGCCTCTTTCTTCTTTGCCTCTTTAGCAACCATTTTTGGACAGTTCTTTATGATATGATGATTCCCTTTACAGTACTTGCAAAACATTTTTTGCTTTTCTGATTTCTTCTCATCTTTATCTTCCTTCTTTGCTCCATTTTCCTTTGCCCTTCTGACTAGCCAGGAAAGCTTGATCTACAACACGCATAACAGACCTGTTCTGGGTGGACTGATCTTCCTGCAACATAACAGAGACTAAATCCTCAAATGACAAGGCATTTGGATTGCCTTTCATCATTAACCGAAGAGTAGAAACAAAACTCTGATATGAATCAGGAAGACCACTCAGAATAGTCTGCACAAGTGAGCTATCCGGTATAACCTCATCAGCAGAAATCAACTCTTCCTTCAAGTCTTTGATCTTTGTTAGAAAACTGTCCATAGAATCACCTTCATTCATGTGCTCACTCTCCAACTGTTTTCAGAGGTAAGCAACACAAGCCTCATTCCTAGCTTGCTACAATGTGGTAAGTGTATCCCAAGCATCCTTAGCTCTTCGGTAAGAGCGAATGTGAGGAATAATGGCACGTTTGACAGACAAAGCTATTAATGCATGTGTGTGGGCATCTCTGCCATCGCAACAAATTTGCTCTATAGTAGGTGCAGCAGAAACCGTAGCACGAACAAGAATATGCTGAATATCATCATCTCTGACACCTTCTACCTCAGCTTCTATACCTACAATTGTAACAGTTGTAGGTGTGATAGGACGTTTTGCAACACCCTACACAATGTTCGACATTCCTTTTGTAACCAATACATGTCGCATCATATAAGACCATAACGGGTAGTTGGCACCATCCAACTTATCCTCAACAGCCAACATACAGAATACATCACTGCTTTCAGCCATGGCCGGTTACTAAAATACCTTGATGTAGAAAATTGACTGTATCTCAAAAAGTTGAACATAACTACCTAGATGAATTCCACTAGACCTGTAGCAGACTTTGAGACGCTTATATTGGACAATAGAAATTGGTATATACCATTTCGGCACTACACAACAAAGTTGTTTTGATCTCGAAAACACATTGAGTATGTTCACCAAAATTCGTGCGATTCTGAGACTGCAACTAGAGGAGTGTCGATGATGCCTTAGATGCAGAGGCGACCTACTCTGATACCAATTGTTGGAGATAGACATCTGCGGAATCATGCGAACAACAGAAGGAAGGAGTAGAAGCTTGAAGCACAACACACAATACTGAATGTATTACTAGAGAATGTACAAAGATAAGGAGCCCATTAGGGCAATTGGCGTATATACAAGCCGGGGGGGGGGGGGGGGGGAACCTCCTAAAGAGGGAAAAAAGTGCCCCGACGATCCTAGTGTGTTCACACACATCACTACCTAAATATATCAACACAAACACCACATCCCTACTAACAGTAAATCCTTTGTTTGTGGGATTATACAATCCATATCCTTTCTGATTTTGGTCATAGCCAATGAATATACACCTTTCAGCTTTTGGATCAAGCTTTCCTCTAATCTGTGAGGATAAATGTGCATAAGCAATGCACCCAAATATTTTATAATGATCTAGAGAAGGTCGCATGCCATAACATGCCTCATAAGGTGTCATTCTATCCAAGGACTTGGATGGAAGCCTATTAACTAAGTTTGTGGCTATGGAAACAACCTCTTCCCATAAGTAATTTGGAAGTTTCTTTTCATTCAATGTTGATCTTGTAGCCTCTACTATTATTCTATTTCTCCTCTCTACCACTCCATTTTGTTCAGGAGTGTGCCTTGTTGTAACCTTTTTCTTTATGCCTCTGTCATGTGAGAAGGAGTTAAATTCATGTCAAAAATATTCACCACCTCCATCAGATCTAAACCTCTTCAAGCTTCTATGTGTTTAATTCTTAACAAATGCCAAATACGTCTTCAAAAAAGTGGAGACTTCATCTTTATGCTTCATAAAGTAAAGTATTGTCCATCTACTATAGTCATCTCTAAATGAAACATAGTACCTTGATCCTGAGACTGATGTCTCTCTACTAGGACCCCATACATCTATGTGCCCCAGCTCCTAGTATTCATACATGTATCCTTTTCTTTTGAATTGTTGCCTGTGTGATTTGCCCAATTGGCATGTGTTGCTTGGACACATTTGGAATCCAAGCACACTCTGATCCCTACATATTTGTTTTAGTGCCCTTTCTCCTATATAACCTAGTCTCTTATGCCATATCTCCAATTTAGATAGGGTTTGATCTTTGTAATTTAAGAGAGCAATATTTATGGTATCTTCAACTTCAAATGTAAAGAGTATACGAGATTTCTCACCTCTCCCAATCCTCTTGAAGCCTTGTTGAGGGTCCTCCACATATGCTCCATCCATTGGGAATCTAACCTGTAAGCCCTTCTCAACAATCTGCCCAACACTGGTTAAGTTTTTTGTTGTGTTTGGCACATATAATACCTTACTTAGGAGGTTCATGTTACCATCAGATGCTTTAATATTTCCAATCTTCTTAAGAGAGTGCCTAGTGTAATCACCTTGCATGACTTCATGCTTCCCTTTAGGTTCTTCAAGATCAGATAACAATGCTACATTTGCAGCCACATGATTCGAGCAACCACAATCAATATAGAATATATGCTCATCATCTTTACCTTGCTTGGATGTCAGGTTCATGATCAATAGAGAATCCTTTTGGTCTTTTGTATAGTTTTTGTATTCTCTTTCGCCTCTAAAGCGTCCTTGACAGTTTTTGTTGTAGCCTTGGTTGTAATTATGATGGTAATTGCTTCCTCCATTATTGAACTAGCCTGTGGATTGTCCATAGCCTGCTGTATGGAAGCCTCTTCCTCTATGATTCTTTGTGTTCTTGAAGCACTCATTTGTGGTGTGATTGGTCAAGCCACATATATTGCAAGGTGAAGAGTTGTATGATCTCCCCCTACCTTGCTTTCCTCCTCTGCCCCTTCCTCTAGTACCTCTTCCTCTACTTGTGATGTTTACTTGAGAGGTACTTGCCTCCTCTTCATTCCTTTTACATTTGCCTTTATCTGTACTCTTATTTCTATCTGTGTAAAGGGTAGAAGATTGATTACCTCTAGAGTTATCTCCATTCTCGTTGAGCTTTGTCTCATGTGTGAAGAGTTGCCCCATTAGTGTGTTGAGGTGAGAAAGTGCTCTGCACTTTTAGAAGGATAAAAGTAAATGTCTTTTACAAGAGAATAGTCGTATGTGACTTAGAATGACTATATGAAGTGAATACTAATTTTCACGTATGTAGGCTTGGACTCATTTGCACCAATAGACAAGCTAGAAGAAAGGATGACAATCATTGCAACGTCAAAAGGAGATGCAAAAATCATAGCCATGGACAAAGTCAAAGATGCTCAAAAAACAAAGGAGGATCAAAGGAAAGTACACATACTTAGAAGAAACTAAGCCGCAAAGGTATAAGAAGATAGAAATTTGCAAGGCGAGGACAAAAAGGAAGAGAGTGAAATAATATATATATAACCAAGGTGATATAATTTTAATATAAATGTCTTTATAAAGCATATTTGATTATATGGATTCAAGAAGAGCTATTGGTAAGAGCCAAAGAAGCAAAGATGAAGTTGGAAAGACACCAAAGAAGCTTTAAAGCGAAGAAGGAAGATACCAACCTATCAAAGGAAGAGATATGAAGGCAATAGAAGCAAAAAACCAAGAGGTCAAGAATTGGAGAGTAGCATGGACTCCCAACTATAGCTTGAGGGGGAGTGTTGAATGTTATGGAACTTGTGAAAGCTCCAATTTTGTGAGGCTTGACACATACTAACCTCTCATTATTTACCTCTTCATCATTTATGTATTTCTGGTAAGCTCAAAAGGAAGCTAAGTTTTTGTGTTAAATTAAAATGTGAAAATGTATCTATCGCTTAGATAAAAGATAATTTATGATTGAAGATATAAAACACTATAATTCTATCCACATGGAGTGATTTTGAGCACCAAACGTCACCCAAAGAAGTCGAAGGACAAAGGACATGAAGTTAAAGGTCAAGAGGTGAGAGAAGATACAAGGGTAGGTGAGAGACATAAACTCCCATGCACATATCTCTACATATAGAAGTCACTTGAAGGTACAAATGTTTGGATATACCAAGGAAATTGTTAGAAGCATTTGTTGGTCATTATTGCTTCAATGTATATCAGAAGGGCCCTCAGTAGTATGCTACAAGGCACATAGGTATTCTAGTTGCATACATTTTATTTACACATCCACCTTGTGAAGGTAAATTCTCTCTATCTACATATCCATTTAATGCATGTCATATCGTGTTAGAAATCTTTGCAATCCAAGTTTTGTATTCCTATAGATGATTCTCTAGTAGTGATTTGGAGCATTTCCTGTGGACCTTAATTTTTTGTTTACCTGAGTTAACATGTAGTCTATCGTTAGACGATTGGTGCCTAGTCATATGCACTCCAAATTGAGGGATATTTAGCTCATGCGAAAGCTAAGAGATTCTTCTATGTGTGGAACAAATTTGAGAGCCATTTGATTTTTGAGTTTGGATAGATTTAGGTTTTAGTAAGCATGTATCTAACATGATAATTTCTAGAAGAGGTTCTCTAACTTTTGTTACATATATTGGAGTCAAATTTCTCCACACTGATATTGCCATGAGACATTCGACTCTAGTGCTAATGTAATACTACTGAAATTACTAGAGTATTTAAGCATTCCTCCATCAATGTAGATATCCATATCTTTTTTTTATGCTTGAGTCATTTTGTCTCATATATAACTTCCATATTTTCTCTATGTTTAGTTTCTATGTTGGATAAAGAGGTAGATAGGTTCTTTTTATTGCTCTAAGAAACAATCGCACCTCGAACTAAACATACATATTCAAATTTTAATCTTCTATCCTTGACATTTCCTACCCAATCTACAAATAACTTTTGCAATTATACACGGCTACTCTTACGAATTTTAAAATGTCTCTATATTGCATACATTTATTTCATCTTGCATACTTCTCAAGTTACATCCACATGTAACATGCATGCTTTATGTATGCAAAAATAGGTTCATTATACTAATTGAAAAAATTAAATTTATTTAACGTATTTATACATACAAATAATCTCAAACCATGTTTATATAAATATTTTCATCATGGAGGCGTTTAGCATCATCAATTAACGTAACATTAGCATTAGGTAACATTTTTTTGGCTTATAAGCACCTCTTTCAATTTTTTTCTTCTTGAGTTTGAGTAAGTCAGCATGAAAATACCATGAACACGAAGAAGAATCCTGAGAACAACATTGAGAATATTACAAAGTGAATGTGTGAAAGATAAGATATCCCTTAGGGTTACATGAATATATACACGTCTAGGGAAAAAGTGTTTAGGAGAGGGATAAAAGTGTTTGGGCTCGTAACTGTGTTCACACTTCATTATCCAAATATTCTAATAAATCCCTCTTGGGATTGATGTGAGAAACAAGAGGTTAATGCACATGTATGGGGAAAAGCAAAACAATGTAGGTTAAGTTCAATACAAAAAATGGGAGTAACCCCAAAGATTCGCAAAAAGCTTTAAACCTCTCGCAAGTAGGGGCTTTGTTAAAGCATCTACACCATTCTCCTATGTGATCACACACCCCGATGTGATATCTCAATTAGAGAGTTCTTGTTTGAAATATGACCAGAACACTTGAATATGCTTACGACGAGCATGTAACACTAGATTCCTTGTAACTAGAAATGTACTCTAATTATTATCAGTAAATGTAGTTGTGGAAACAATATAACCAACACTCAAAGTCATCCATATGGAGTGTGAGCCACAAAAAATCAATGATTGCTATGAAAGCTAACCTATCCTAGCCCTCAAAACTAGACGTCGCCATATTATGTTTCTTCTAACTCAACAATCATATGCGTGAGTTAGCAAGCATGAAGCAAAAACTACTTTGAGGATACACAATGGGATACAAAAGAGCCAATTTGATTTCAAAGATCATTTAAATAGATCTTTATTAATCTTCCCTTGGGATTACAAAACCCAAGATTACACCTATCGGACATATAGTTAAAGATATGCTCAACTACTTTCCAAGGTGCAACTCCATGATGCATACATTTCCACACTTGAGAGATAGCAAACTAAATATAAAGTGAGTGAAACATACATAAATGAGGCCTCCAAGATCCCATTGATGGAAACGCACATTAAATGCATCTCTTACATCATGAATACTCAATCATAAACCATTTTAGATGAGACTAGGAATAGGTTTACAATCATCAAGGCTAGAATGTAGTGAAGAACTATCAATGTATTTAGTTGGATACAAGTTCATGCATCCATCAACGTGCATCAATTGAATGCCTAAATAGTGATGTAGATGTTCCAAATCCAAAATTTCAAAATATTCATGAAAACCAACATTAGTATGTAAAATATGTGTCTCGACGGGAAAGTGGAGGAGATATAATTAACATAATGAACAAATAGAAGAGGTACGTCATCTACATGGCATACATACAAGGTGATTTCAATTGGAATATTCTAGAATCCACATGCTGATATGTAGGCCTGTATCCTTTGATTCAAATAATGTGGTGCTCGTTGAAATCCATATAAATCCTTATTTAATTTGCATAATTTATTTTCATGCAATTTCTACACAAAGCAAGTGGTAGAAATACATACAGTTCTTCAAGAAAATCAACATTCAAAAATGCAATTTTAATGTATAGTTGATCTACATTGCAACCATTATGATCTCCCAATGTGCAAATGCCACGAATAATTATCATGTGACCAAAAAACAAGAATGGTATGTATGCTCATTGAAATCCTCAAGGGGTTGTGAAATTGCCTCCCACCTTATGAGCTAACTCATGCCTTCTTTCTACATGAAATTAGGAGTTAAAATGCATCATCCACAAAGTAATACATCTCATTTAAAAAGCATCCTTCTATATTATACACCATACACAAAATAACCCTTACTTTCATAACTATACCCAACAAAAACATAATGCATGGGCTTATCATCCATTCGTTTGAATAGTTTCATGGACACTAATGCATATGAAAAACAAATAGAATTATGTGGATAAGGATTAGATGGTGTGCAAGCATGCCATCTTTCATAAATAGTGACATATTACAATTCATGATAGGGAAACCTTATAAGTGTTGGATTTTGTTGACCTCCAAACTATAGCTAGAAGTAGGTGGAACCTCGTAGGATCTACTTGGCCTTCTCACAAACAAATGCATAGAAAACTAGTGATGCTTGCAGAGCTTGTTGTTCTCTACTAATTAAGATTTTTTTTAAAGTTTTTTTATCTAGACACCAACAAATTTCCAATGCAATAGAGAACGCTCAAATTGGATAAATTTATAAGGACATATGACCTCTACAATCTTGAGGTTTAATGGAGACCTTCAATAGAGATAAACGAAGAGTACTTGTAGAGATCAGTGCTCTCAGCTCCTAATTTCAATGAATATGACACTTTCAAGGATGAAAATGGACCATAAGTACTTTTTAATGAACCATTAAGCATGTAGTTTGGATATATGATGAGGGCGATACAAGCTTTGCAATCTTTTTCTACAAAACTATAGCAACGGAGAGATAGACATATAACTTTCTTGGACTTTCAACAAGATCATGGATTTTACCCTCTTATTATAGAATTAAAAACTAATCCAAAAACTTCCTTATACATCTTAAATTGTGGTAGCAACTTTGGTTGAGGTATTTCATGACTCAAGTTCTCAAATAAGCAAAATATGGCTAGTCTTTGAGAACTAGCCAGAGAAACCTTCCACTAGGACACCACTACAACTCCCTTATGACTCACTCATTTGAGTCATTATCTTCTAGAAATCATGTGGTAATTTGGTTATACTTTATCAATCATTTTAGCCTCCTTTAAATATTTGAAGAACTGCCAAAATTATTTACATCTATTGGAACTTGTAACTTAATCTATACGTATAAAAACAATGTTCTCAACATTCTTCCCCTCAAGTTTCCAAGGGTATTTCCTTCATGCCAAGAATATGTTTGAATCATTGACGCTTTGCTCCATCCAAGGATTTGGTGAAGATACATATAGCTTGATCCTTTGTTCCAACAAAAGAAACCTCCTCTTCATTAATTATGGCCTTCCCTCAAACATAACGAATGTGTACCTCTATACGCTTTGTTCTAGAATGAAAAATAGTATTTGAGGTCATATGAATGGTGCTCAAGTTATCCCCATATGTGAATGGTACATCAATTTGCACATTTAAGTCATGAAACAACTTTTTAAACCATATAGTCTCAGTAGTAGCCAATGCTAAACCTATTTACTCAGCCTCTATAGAAGATAAAGCAATTGTAGGTTGTTTCTTAGAGCTCCATGTTAATGTCCTATTTCTTGTTATTCCCACATATACAATTGTGGATCTTCTATCATGCTTATGTCTAGCCCAATGTGCATCACTAAAGACTTTAAGAGTTAGATCAGCATCACTGCTATAAAATAATCCTTTGTTCATGGTATCTTTCAAATACCTAAGCAATCCTTTGGCTACATGCATATGAGGTACTCTAGGTTCATGCTTAAATTATGCCAATACTCCCATTGCATAGCATATATATACTTTCTTTGTATCAACCACATACCTTTTTTTCCATATGCAATCTCAATCCCAAGAAAGTATCTAAGCAAACCAAGGTCTGAAATTTTCAATCCTTATTCCAAATTACCTTTGATATCTTTAATTGCTTTTGCATTATTCCCTATAAACAACAATTCATCCAGATAAATGCATACATACACACACATGACATCTACATGTTCTACATAAAGTGAATGATTAGCATGACTCACTATGTATCCTTTCAACATAAGATACTTTACCAACCTTTCCTTCCATGCTTTTGGTGCTTGTTAAAGACCATGCAATGTCTTCCTTAACTTGCATATATGGTGAGGATATTTTGCATCGACATAACTATCTAGTTGTGAAATATACACGTCTTCACTTAGGTCACCATTAAGAAAGGGATTCTTTATGTGTAATTGATATATATTCCATCTTTTACATGTAACTAAAGCTAACAAAGTTCTCACTATGGCCATGTTCTCTACCTGAGTAAATATTTTTGTATAGTCAAATCCTTGCGTTTATGAATATCTTTTGCTACAATTCTAGCCTTATATCTTGATACATTACCATCACTATTTCTTTTAATCTTAAAAACCTACTTGTTTCCAATTAAAGTTTGTTTATATGTCTTTGGAATTAAAGTCCAAGTCT
Source organism: Ceratopteris richardii (assembly GCA_020310875.1). Classification (NCBI taxonomy): domain Eukaryota; kingdom Viridiplantae; phylum Streptophyta; class Polypodiopsida; order Polypodiales; family Pteridaceae; genus Ceratopteris; species Ceratopteris richardii. The sequence continues at coordinate 129,024,700 of CM035408.1, forward strand.
TGTTATCTTGTACTGCATCCATTTATTCTTTCATTTATTTATCCTACTTTTCATCTCCTTTGACCTCATCATAAAATGTAGGTTCATTTTATTGCTCAATCTTTGTCATAAAGACATAATGAGTATTCATAAAAGATTCATAATTGTCCCTTTGAGGTTGCTTACTCACTCTTGAAGTTCTTCTTACCTCCATTGTAGGTGCTTTTGCTTTTTTATTAGGAACCTTTGATGACTCTCCATACGCATATATAGTACCAACTTCTTCTCCTTCATGATTAACCTCAACAAGTTTGAGTTTAGCTTTATTCTCATCACTTAAAGTTCTTATGGGCTGAGTTAAGCACTCATTTCCTGCAACCGTATCTTCTTTGTCTCCATTCATGACCTACAAACTTTTCTGATCTGCGTACAATCAAAGTGATTCATCAAAGTTTACATCTCTTGAAACAATCACCTTATTGGAATGAGGATTATAACTTCTATATCCTCTTAATGTATTTCCATAACCAATAAATATACACTTTTCCAATTTCAAATCAACTTTTCATCTCACTTCACTAGGTACATGCACTTAGCATATTCAACCAAATACTTTCGAATGACTTGCACTTGGTTTGCTTCCATGCCATACCTCATATGGTTTCAAATGATGTTTTCGAGTAGTAGGAGATCTATTCATAATGTACAAACATGTGGCAACTCCTTAGCCCAAAAGCAATCATGCAGACACATCATTTTTCCTGCTTCTAGATGCTTTTGCTATGATTGTGTCTCTTCTCTCAACAACTTTATTTTATTATGGAGTATACCTACATGTAACTTCTCTTTTCATACCTTCATCATACAAAAAACGAGTAGAATCTTGTGAGAAATACTCTCCCTCTCCATTAGACAAAGATTTGAACTTCTTGAAACAATCAAAGAGTTCACTCTTATGTTTAAAGAAATACACAAATTTCATTCTACTATGGTCATCAATGAATGATACATAGTACTTATTACCAACCAAGGATGCCTCTTTAGTAGGAGGCCATACATCCGTGTGTAGAAGATCTAGTAAACCATCACTTACATAGCTTGAATGCTTGAAAGGATGTCTAGTCTACTTGCCCATTTGACATGCTTCACAAAGATGCACCATATTTTTCTTGCTAACATTAGGTAATCCTTCAAAATTCCTCTTCTATGATAGCTCCTTTAACCTATATACATTCATGTGGACAATGCTTTTGTGCTATTAATCAAGCTTGCTTTTCTATGCATAACATAAGAGAAATAGTTTGTATGGTTTGGGTTTACCTTGAATGTAAGTAATCAACCTTGTTTTTTACCTCCAGCAATTAACCTCCTTTGCTTCGGTTCCTCAATGAAGAAATCTCCATCATTAAATCTTACTTTCAAACCTTTTTCGACCATTTGACCAACCGACATACAATTCTTAGTGACTGTTGGTACATAAAGTACATCCTTCAAGCAATTCCTCTTACACATCCTAAATCAAGACATCACCAACCTTCACAATCTTATGTGTTGTATCATCTCCTATTTTGGCATGACCTTTACATGAAGTTTTATGCATATGTGAAAACCATGAAGCACCATGAGACATATGGTTAGAGCAACCACTATCTACATACCATACATCACTATGGCCATTGATCTTAGTTTATACATTCATCATAAGATGAGAATCATAATCATCACTTTACCTTCAAATGCATAATTTACTTGTTGTCTACCTCTTCTTGAATAGCCTCATCTTAGATTACCACCTTCATTATTCTCATTTTGATAGAAATATTTGGCATAGTATCCATACCTTCCACATATGTAGCAATTGTTGTTATCATCACTGCTTTGTCTTTGATCATAGTTGTAATAGCCTCTCGTATGTGTACCGCTTGATTTTCCTCTTCCTCTTGTATTGAAGCAGCTAATTCAAGTCCCTTGATCATAGCTCCTTCTTCATCTACCTCTTATTGAACCTCTTCTACCTCTCCTTTCTCCTTTTAATGATCCTGCATAGAGAGCTTGTCCTTGAGATCCTTTTTTATTTGAAGTAGAGCCATTTAGATTCATCTCCTCCATAACCATGAGAGAAACAAGCTGATCAAAATCTCTTAGTTCTCCTCTAACATAAAAAAAAGTAATGAATGATTTCCATCTCTCATCATCCTTGTTTCCATTGAGAGTACATCTGATCATGTCATCGTCCTCCACATGAGCTTGAATTGATCCTAGTTGATTTGCAATATCCTTAACCTTCGATAAGTAATTATTGATCAGTAAGGGCACTCCAATGAATCGGGAAACATGTAATGTGGATATACAATGAGGGTGGTACAAGCTCTGAAATCTTTATCTACAAAACTACAACACTAGAGAGATAGACATATGAATCTCTTGGACTTCCAACAAGATCATAATATCCCCTCTTATTATAGCATGGAAAAATAATCCAAATCCTTCCTAAAACATCTAAACTTAGGATAGAAACTTGGGTGGAGTTATTACGTGACTCAAGTGCTCAAACAAGTAAAATATGGCTAGACTTTGAGATCTAGCCACATCAACCTTCCACTAGGAAACCATTGTGGCTCCCTTCTGAGTCACTCATTTGAGTCATTACCTTGTAGAAATCACGTATTACTTTGGCTTTAATTTATCAATTATTTGAGCGTTCTAGAAGTATTTGAAGACCTCTCAATGGTACTTACATCTTTTCAAACTTGTACCTTAATCTATATATATAAAAACAATGTTCTCAACAATCAGTACATATGTTGCACACATAATAACATCAAGTTCGAAGCTACATGGTAAAGCCTAATGTTTGACCATAAAATGTAGCGTTTTGAAAAGGGATCTATTATTCCTCTGAGGCAATCCATTCCATTGAGTTTGTTATTGTATAACACACTTATCTTTTTATCCCATGCTTGCTCAAAACTCACATGAAACTCAAACGACATAAAATTGAGCTATGACGAGAATGGAGGATGCCCAATTTACATGCTTAAAATTTTCACCCATAACCATGAATAGTCTGAAGAACATAAGGACTTCCAATGTTGCTTTCAATAAATACACTCACGTATGTATGGAGAGATCATCATGAATACCAAAAGAAATTGTGTGCATGGGACCACAGACATCATTGTGAAAAGGTTGATATTCTTGTTCAGTTCTTAACTCATATATTTGAGAAATGAAGATAATTGTATTTATTTGAAAATATAGTTGTCACATAGATGATTGGGGTGTGCCTCAAGTTTGGGACAAGATTACACCATTTTAGATTTCTAAAGCCAAAGAAAACTAGCCAAATTTTAATTATCAAAGCGTGCATCCCAAAGTTCTACCTCTAAAATAGATTGAAAATTTTCAATATTACATGGAAAATCTAAAGAGTTTATAACTTGGGAGCTTGTACAGAGGATGACATAGAATTCGAGATGCATTGATTTTGTCAACATCAAAGAGATCAAGGACTTTACATCTTGCAATAAGAAATTCAACTATTAAGTCTATTTTGCTAATGCCGAACTCACAACATATTCTTTTCTATCCCTAGTACAGCTAGAGCATATAATAAAGTTAATGTGCTCTCATTTGAATCAGTAATAATAATCTTCTCTTATTTCATAGTAGGATAAAAGGATTTGTTATATGCACATGTGACGGTATTCCCTATAGGAGAAGGCTCAAATAAAGTGAAGAACTTACATCACGAGGCAATACATTTGCTATTTCCAATGTCAAAATAAGAAACATTTGAGACCACTTTAGACATCACAATTTCAGAGAAGATGCATCCTAAATGCAATGAGTGTTGAAAGAGCATTCTTGATTTAAAGCAAGATTACCAAGCATACTTCTAGGGGTGCATTGTTTATTTTTTTTACAAAAGATGGATTTTTGCTTAGGCCTAATCTCCCTAGCTTGGATTAGTTAAAAGAACAATTATACAAGAGAAGGGGGCATAGTGCCCACAGGATCTCCGTTATCCAACAAGGCAAGGGGCAGCCTCTTTGGATCTTTTGCAAGCACTTTAGGACAACGTTTAATGGCATGATCGTTTGCCTTAGAAGAATTGTGAAAAATTTTGGACTTTTTGTTTTCCTATCACCTTTATCTTCCTTGATTGACTATGCGACATTAGTAGATTTATGCTTACTCCTAGAGGAACTTAATTAATCTTTTACTATCTTCATAGTTAAGAAATATTTACATGCAACATGTATAATTGAGATGCTCTCTCTTTAGATTGATCCTTCTACAACAAAACAAAGACTAACTCCTCAAAGGTTTAAGTATTAGGATTGTCGTTCATCCTCAAACAAAGACTAGAAGAAAAGCTTTGATACTAATCTTGAAGATCATAAAGAAGATTCTACACAAGTCAACTATCTAATAAGATTTTACCTATAACAATAAACTCCCATTTTAAATATCTTATTAAAAAAAATGTCTATCAAATCTCTTTCATCCATATGCTCATTGGAGGAATTTTTGTTGAAGATAAGCTACATGATCCTTATTTCTTCCACGATATAGTATGGGAAGAGTATCCCATGCATTTTTTGTTGTCTTGCATGAAAAAAATGATGAGGGATAATGGAATCTTTCACACAAAACGACATCGATGCATGTTTCTAGTGCATTTTTTCTATCCCAACCAAGATGCTTTACACTAGGTGGACTAGGAACTAGAACTAGAATAGGATGAGGAACATAAGGCTCATCTACTTGAACACCACCTACATCATAAGTTGCCACAATATTTCAAGCATACGAGGACCTATTTCAGCATCGTGACGAGTATTCCACAAGAAGTTTGCTATAGTACATTATGCATCATGTATGCCCACAATGGTTATTTAGACCCATCCAATTAATCCCCAATACTAGTCCACATAGGAAATACATCATTGATTCTAGCCATAGCGATTGATTGTACGTAGATGAAAGAAACTGAACATTTCACAAAAGAGTTGAACGGAAAAACCCAGTAGAGCTTCAATAGACCTATAGATGACCTAGAAGTGCTCCTACTTATGAATCAATAACTATATGCATGTTAAGCACAAAAGGGAAAATTGCATGCACAATTGCTATAGTGTGTTGGAAGTTCGAAACTAGCTAAAATTAGTTTTTTTTACCTTCCGTAACATTTTCTTTTTGTACTAATCATGCTGAATATGCTCACTTGAACTTCTCTGATTCTAATATAGTGCATGCAAGGGTGTCGAGCATGCCTTCTACGAAGCAGGGACCTACGTTGATACCATCGGTTGGATTTTGAGGGCTAAGGAAGCATGCAAACAACATGAAGACAAAGAAGAGGAATCTGTAAAAAGAACTATCGTTGTTAGGGCTATAAGCATATAAACAAGGGAAGAAAAGGAAACTCTGAAAGAAGAAAAACATTGTGCCCACGGCAGTCCTAAGAGTGTTCACATACGTGATGGAAAACATATACTAATAATGACTAAATGTTTTAAAGTACATGGTGGTGATTTTTTATATACACACATTGCAACATTGATATGATTGCTGCTCCAGGGAAAACTGTTTCTAGTTTTCAAAAAACGATTTCAAGTGATTTCCATGTAGAAAAATAATATAATAACCTCCAATACTAATGAGAGCATCAAGATATATCACACAGGACTATTAATTTCCCATTGTTCAATTGGAAAAAAGAACAATAATAATTAGCCTTCGGCCATCTAAGGTTCTATGAAATGTATTTTCGATAACACGGTTCTTGTTTCAATCAATTTACATTCTTTAGCTTCCCATACATATTTTTGAAATTTACGATGAAGAAAACCGTATAACATGTCATTCTAGCATGTGATCGTCATGTCCATTTCATGATTGTTCTATTCATTACCATGCAACTATAGTTATAGATGTAGTCCTCTTTGCCACCCTACTAAAGTTCTTATCATAAACTATGCAATATCCCCGTTTGCCCGAAGACATCATGCAGGCAAGGTGCATGTTGAAGGGAAAAGGAAAAGGTTTTCCGAATCAATTTTCTTAAATTAACACAAACTCTTACATCCTCGTTTGGCCATCTTGTTTTTCCGATTCTGATGATGTACATTTGAGATATTAGAAACGGATACGGCTCACATGTTTTGTGATCATTATGATGGCACATTGCATTCGACTTTACTATGTTGATAATTATCCGTATATATTTCGTTGTATGTATCATCATCAACATCAGCAATAACCATATTCTTGACTTCATACCATGAATCGTTCTCAAAAGCATAGCATCTATACTCAAAACAAAGCTCTTTTCTGAATATACTATAAGATGTATATTTCACTTAATTTTCGTACTCAAACAATATGCGTTTCTCTAGTTCAAATTTCAAATTGTTGTCTTAACTCACTTGAAACATGAAAATAAAATATGCTCCGAACGACATTTAAGTACTTTAGACTTGGATTTTAAATCTAAATCTTCGTGTAAAAGAATGAGCCATTTTGGTATTCACTCTTTTTGTGACATGGAAATGTGTATGAAATGCCTTTGCCCATAATGTATCATTCACTTTTGTTTTCGTTTAGAATTGCATGGGAAAATCGATACTTTCTTTGTACAACAGTAAATTCTCGAGGTGTCTATTCTGACTATAACTACATATGTACCTTGTCGTCATTCAAGTATTTCTCCCTTTCTCTCGAAGTGTTATTTCCTCCATATATTTGTTCTAAAGTACTTTATGTATGTTCCAATCACTTCTCACACATAGGCTTAAACTCCATAAAACATTCTAACACTTCAATCCTACGTTTTCAAACTTCCAAGACAGCCTCTTCCCAAATATCAATTCGAATGGTCTATTAGAATATAGAAACCTCTTGTGTATACTCTAGATAGTTTTTAAATATTCATGGTCAATTAGTTATATGTATTATTACTTATGTACATTTAATTCTTTCAAGAACAATTTCGTTCTAAACTATCAATGCTAATGGTTCATTACCATATAAAAACCTCTCATATATACTAAATAAGGTTATATATTCTTTTTCTTATTACTCAAAACTTTTTGTCTCTATTTGAACATTTTGATCGTTATGTAGGAAAAATACATCCTTCGGGAGCTTGATTAGAATAAAGGGATCAAAATCAAATGTTCGAAAGTTTCATGCATGATTTAATTTCTCATGGTCTTTATTGTTCTATACATTGACATGGCTGATGACCGACTTCAATAATGTAGCTAAATTAGCATGTATTATTCCTAGCATGCCACAAGGAAGGAGATAAGGAAGAGAGCTCACACACACACTCTCACAATCAAAGAGGAGCACACACAGATTGAGGCAAGGAAGAATGATCTTCTTCTTCTTCTTCTATTACATAAAAGGAATGTACAAGAATGACCTAAAACAAGAATACAACCAGTGCAATATATAAAGAAAGTTACATAAGGAAATTCCTAATGTTTGCAAATGAGTGAGCTGGCAAGAAACAAATATGCCATCACTCTTCGTAGATAAATCTAGTAAAGCTCAATGTAAGTGTCCCTGACATATACTAGCATGACCACTATACATGTCACAGAAATGAAAAACTAATGTGCATAATCCTGGATCATCACATGTTGAGCTTGATATCTCAACACTTCCCCTCAAGCTCAACGTCATGTTCTCTAATCCAAGCATCTTTCAAAACTTCTTGAGCTTCTCTGCTTCAAGAGCTTTAGTGAAAATATCAACAACCTACTCATCTATTCTCACATAGACAAGATCAATATCACCTGGTAATACATTCTTTGTAATGCACTACAACATATGAGGGGCATACTGACGTTGTCCATACTGACGATCATGCCTCGATGTTGGTATGACCGTTGAAAATGCTTAAAAAATTACGGATGCAATACTATCGCTATGAGCATCGGTATATGCGTCAATAATTTACTTGAAATTATGGACGCTTGTCCCGACGCTCATAGCAACACTTATACCGATGCTTATACTGATGCAACGTTTTAACCGAACTCGAGAGAAAAAAATTGACATTTGCTCGCATTTCGAATGAAAGTCTCCTACTATCGAGTTTGCGTGCACGAACTACATTCTGAGAATATTGTGTACACACATCTCTCTCTGTCTCTCTCTCTCTCTCTCTCTCTCTCTCTCTCTCTTTCTCTACACACACCTCTCTATTTCTCTAGATCTGAAATTTTGGTAAGTATTGCACATACTCTAGCACCCTTTCTCTTTCTTTGTGTTTTCCCTTTTCTAATTTCACTTCTCTTTAGTTTTCTAGGAGCTTTTTGCGTTGAGTTCTTTGGAATTTAATGAAGGAAAAC
>CM035408.1:129038047-129043047 GCA_020310875.1 Ceratopteris richardii
CTGCTTATGCTACCATCAGCATTGTGCCTTACCTTGTAAACCCACTTGCAGCCTATGGGTTTCTTTCATGGTGACAATGGAACCATCTTCCATGTTTTGTTTCCATAAAGTGTAGCCATCTGCTCATCCATAGGTTTTTTCAAATCTGCATTACTAATTGCATCTTCAAAACAAGAAGGCTCAACATCTTCTATTACCTTGGTCATGTAGGCACAATGACGAGCCATACAACTGTCATACATCAATTGTTGCACACAATTCTGCATCCTCACAGATCTTGTTGGTCTTGGATCACTTCTCCTTGTATCATCTACATGTGCCTTTTCTAACTCCTAGAGTCTTCAGAGAGGGAAATCCAAGGTCCTCATCAAGGCTCTTTTTTGAACTACTTGAATCTCTATCAATGTATTCAAAACCGGTAGATGTTTTACTACGAGCAAAAAGCTTTTCTTTAAATTTTTTTGATGTAGTTGATGAATTAACTGGAATAAAATTTCCACACAATCTATCACTCCATGGATTGGAGTTGGACCTATTCCCTGGTGACACATCTGGTCCACTCAGAACTTGAGATTTTGCACTTGATTTTTTAGCAGTTTCTTTGTTATTTGGTTCAATATCAAGTCCATCTTTAGCATCTACATAGAACCTTGACATTTCTTCAAGCACCACATCTCTGCTTACCTTCACCTGCTGTGTGAGTGGGTTATAAAATTTATAACCCTTTGCTAAAGGGAGTACCCAATGAAGATACATTTATCTGCTTTTGGATCAAGCTTCATCCTCAACTCATCTAGAACATGTACGTATGCAATATAGTCAAATACTTTCATATGTGATAAGTTTGGATTTTTTACCTATAAATTTTACTTCAGGTGTAACTTGATGTACAATAGCACTCAGATTTCTCTTTATGATCTTTACAATAGTTTGCATAGCTTCTGCCCAATAACAATGAGGCATATTCTTCTCGGCCATCAAAGCTCTTGCATTTCTATAATATGTCTATTTTTGCATTCAACAATGCCATTCTATTTTAGTGTGTACCTTCATGAAAATTGATGTCCATGACTTTTAAGAAAGTTGTTGAAGTCATTTGACATGTATTCACCTCCTCAAATGAGACCTTAATATCTGAATATACTTTCTTGTCTACTTTTCCACCATAGCCTTGAATATACTTTCATGTCTTCTTTTCCACCATACTCTTCTCTTTCATCAAATATACCCATACTTTCTATGTATGGTCATCAATAAAAGAAACATAAAACCTACAACTGCCCATGGATGTGGTCTTTGTAGCACCCAAGCCATCTGTATGTACTATTTCTAGTACATTCTCACTAACATGCTTTTCATGCAAAGATGATGCTATTGATTGTTTACCAAATTGACATGCTGCACATACCTTTTGCATCTATGCAAACATGAAATTTGGTAGTCCATTGACAATCTCCTTTGACTGCATTGATTTCAGCCACGACAAATTTGCATCTCCAATTCCTTTGTGCCAAATCTCTATATCAACAATAAATCTTGCACCTTTTGCAAACATGGCATCATTCATTTCAAGAATTTTCACATTTAAGGTGAACATCCTACCAACTTTTTTCCTTTGGTAATCAATTGTCCATCCTCTTTTTATTCTTCTATGTATAACCCATCAGCATTGAACCTGACTTGTAATCCCTTGTCAATCATTTGTCCAACAAAAACAGATTCTTTATTATAATTAGAACATGCAGCACATCAAAAAGATGCTTTACCTTGCTGTCCTCCATTGTTTCTTATGTATGCTTGATAGGGTGTGATGTGTCATCACCTGTTTCATCATATCAAGGAACTGGTAACTTTTGCAAACTACTAAACCATTCTACATGATTGTTCATGTGATTTGAAGCACTTGAATCAACATACCACACATTACCATTAAATTTCAAAACATTAGCAGACATTATTTTCATCATATGATGTTGAACCATGAACAACTTCTCAGAATCATCTGCACTTGGATGCATATTTGTTTTGCTGCCTCCGAATCATCATCATACATTACCATTAAATTTCAAAACATAAGCAAAAAGTGTATTCATCATATGATGTTGAACCATGAACAGCTTCTCAGAATCATCTGCACTTGTGGATGCATATTTGTTTTGGTCATGTGATTTGAAGCACCTGAATCAACATATCATTAAATTTCAAAACATTAGCAGACATTGTATTCATCATATGATGTTGAACCATGAACACTTTCTCATAATCATCTGCACTTGTGGATGCATATTTGTTTTTTTGCCTTCTATTATTTTGATTCTTTAACATGCAATCATGTTCAAAATGTCTAGTTTTACCACAACTCTAGCATCCTTTACTATCATTACCTGAATCATTTCTATGTAAATCTATGTGCCCTTTTTTGCTACACCTGCCTCAAAACTATCCTCTGCCTCTTGCATGATTGTGTTGTTGACCTTGGTCTTGGTTATTGTCATGAAGACATGATAATTTTGCATCAACCAAAAGTCATATGTCTTAATCACTTTTCAAAGTGCAAAGAACAAATCAAAAACTTGAATGAAGAAAATATATCGAAACCCTTAGATAAAATGAAAGTGAGAATATCTCCCCCATGAAAGTATAACTTGAGAAGAAAACTATCACATGTAGATGTTGAAATAAATATGTATGTGTATATATGGAGGTTTCTTTGTGTACTCGAGATTATATGTGAATGCATATGTAACTATGGATGTAGATATGAGTATAATTGTGCATATGTGTACGAGCATGGATGAGCATTTATGCATAAAAGTGAAAGAACATAATTATCATTAGATTTACGTCTAGATGTAAAATAATCGATGTTCATTATTGGAGGTTACGTCTTTCGTGGGGATGTTATTTTTTACACATGGGGGAAAAGAGGGTAGTTTATTGATGGTCATGAGAAGGAGGTATGGGATCATGTGAAGCTCCACCTTGATCTGGTGGATATAAAAAATGAGATTGGTTTCTCTTGGTCCAACCTTGGGTCTAGAGTTGACTTGAGGAAAGCTAGACCTAACATGAGCTATATTACACAAAATATCATCAATAAGTGATCCCCCTTCCCTATCCCAATGTGTGGATATTGTGTCTCTTATTACTACATGAGTGGGCTTACGTTCAAGCCGTACATAAATCTCAAGAAAGCCCCTTGGTTTCGTGCCAATCTAACAGTCTTCTTACTTCCCTCAGTCTAATAGTAGATTGAAGCTACCTCAAGCACACAACACACCTTGTTTAGGACCCAAAAGAACCTTCAAAACATTCCTTGAGCTATAAGGGAAATTCTTTTTTCGGACACTTAGGCATCTTGAACATAAGTCAAGAAAGGCCTTTCTCAATACGAGATAAGGCAATAGAAAATGAGAAGCATGCTAAAATACGAAGAGGAAATTCAAAGAAACAATCTCCGCATGTACTGTACAGATTGGTGGGTGCGAAAAGTGGACAAACTTCTAAAGACATGTGTGGCGTCCTTAAGAAGTAAGATTCAACCGAAAAAATCCTTTCATGATGGATATTGATGGTGTTGAGTAGAAGACAAGTGAACAAAATAGTATATTGATTCTCAATCACTTCACCCAGTTTTTTAGGGTTTCTACACCTCTTTCTCCTCATAGGCATGATAGCATGGCATCCATCTCTAGAGTCAAAACCAAAAGAATTCTACACAATATGAATCCTCTTCTTAAAGCTCCCATTTTGGATAATCAGATTTTTGAAGCTATTGATTTGCTTCCTAAAGGCAACATCCAAAGATTGGATGGCCTTGTCAATGAGTTTTTGAAAATCTTCAACTACATGGTCACTATTCTATTACGTCTGGTGTGGCAAGTGGTTCTTTCTTTCCGCGCGTTTCCAAAGTCTCTCAATGAAGGAATTACCAATCTTTTGCACAAAAAGGCAACAAAAATAGGATTGAAAATTGGCATCCAATTACAATGTTCCAAATTGGTTACAAGATCCTCACTAAGGTTATTGCTAATTGCATTGCTTGTCACTTAGAAAACTAGATAAATGAGGAATATAAGGGGTTCATCAAGGGGAGGTCCATCCTTGAGGCTATTTTTGATGTTTGAGAAGGCTTGAATTTTGCTCAAAAATCTACTCAAGGTGTCCATTTCCTTAAGAATGCCTTTTACAAAGCTTATAAGAGACTCAAATGGGACTTCATTCTCCAATATCTAAAAGACCTTGGCTACAACCAAACATTTATTAAGATGGTGTTAACATTTCCAAAAAATTCCTCAGCTCAAATAAATATTAGTGGCCCCCTTCCTCAATCTATTCCTTCAAAATGTTATATCAAACAAGGATGTCGCTTGTCTCCTCTTCTCTTTGTAATTATTCTTGATGGTCTGAGTTGACTTGTTAAACATCATGCACACTTAGGTCATATTCAAGGGCTCTTTCTTCCTATCAATCAAGATCAGATGATCATGAGACTCGTTGTGGATGACATTAATGTTTTTGTGCATATCAATCTGACAAGCATTGGTATCTTTTGGCATTACGAAAATACATTTTGTGAGGCATGGAGCTCCAAAATAAACCACTCTAAACCACGTTCAAGGCTATTATTCGGCATCCACCTCAAATTCTAATTCTCCATGGCTGTCATGTAATCCCAAATGGGTATAAAGTTTGCCTATTAGGTATTCCTATGGGAGTCCATGTTTTCATGTGAAAGCGATAGAACTAGCCTCTTTCTAGTTCGATAAAAAGTTGGCGTACTAGAAATGTATGAAAATCATCCTACCTAGCTGAGCCATGGTGGTTAAAATACTCCTTATTTCTTTGATTATTAATTTTTTTCTTGATGGAGATTGAAGGACAAAGAGATTCCAAAGTTGGAAAGAATGTGTAAAAACTTTCTCTAAAGAGGAGACCATAATAGAGGGATGCATTTTTCAAAGCATTTGGATGGATAATACTTGGAGAATTTTAAAGAA